>JBBPKE010000580.1:0-12990 GCA_038089095.1 Tylopilus orsonianus | reverse complement strand
CGATGCTTAGACGCTGTGAAAATTATAATTGCCAAGTAAATGGTCGCAGTGTTCGTACGCGCTTACCCGGCGTTCAGCGATTTCGGACTTTCGAACTACTGGGAACTCACATGGAACATGTTACAAGTTAATTCAATGTTAAGAGCTACGGAGGCAAGGACATGACTGAGTGATTCTGGGGAAGACAGGCGGGCATCTTTCGTACCCAGGACGATGGTGCCGTGCGATCATAGCAGTGGTGCCCACAAAAGGCCCTTTGTTGCGGTTTCCACCCTATGGTAACCCCAGAGAGATCTTTCCACTTTGTGGAGACACCAAGCTAAGCATACAGCTGCGATCAAGTTTTTAATAGGCGTACGGTATAAAGTCACTTTCCTTTGCAGATCAATCCATCATGACTTGACTTGCCTCGTAGGTTTCTGGTTGTTGCTATTTCCGGGCCAGCTCACAGTTGACAGATATTCCGACACCCCTATTTTGCTAAACGTGTCACAAGACAATTCAAAAAATAACTACGGAGCGTGATGAGACATGTTCCAAGATTCTCGAGTAGTTAAAACAGGTAATGATGATGATAACATACACAGTGCATCCCATGCTGAAAGTATGTTGTACAGTGAACAAGCAAAAGAACATCCAGTTATAGCGACTCGATAACCAACGCATAGCTCTTCCTTCCAGTCATCCCTATCGCTTGTACCTGGAGCGTCACCTTGATTTTGCGCCGTTCGAATGCGCACTGATTCCATATTAGTATGAGCGCACGAACCTCCTCCACTGGGCTTCGTGCAAAACGTGCGTCGTAGACTGAACCGAAGGCGCGTGAGGAAAATATGCGATGAGTGAGCAGGGGAGCGACGGGCACGCGCGACCCAACTGCCTTGAGACCCTCATTCGAGAGCCGTGCCGCGACACCGAGGTCCTCCAGAAACCGAACCCAGTCCGCACGGTTTATGCCATGCTTCTCCAATATATTTTGTGGATAAAGCAGACGAAATCCGTCTGTGAGCTTGTCGCTGACCGAGAGGATGCGAAAAGGGGGGAAATCGTGCGATCTGATGCGTAGTGGGGAGGGAACGGAGAAACAAGATGGAGGTGGGTCAAGGGGACGTCTGCGTATCGGTGGAATGGGGGAAAGCGACAAGACGTCCTCGAACTTGGGTTCCCATGGCGGAGGCTGGTCGAATGGGGGTGCTGGTGTAAGCGCATCAGATGGAATATGATCCGATAAGAAGCGGACACGCAAATCAAGTGTCTTGTCCGACATGGCTGCATGCACGACGATCAGAGAGTCCTGCGCCGACGACGACAACGACGACAAAGTGACGATACACACCGTTTGCAAAGGGGTCTACATAACGGTGCAGGCGTAAAACCCGGACACGTGCCGCCGCGGCTGCTCTGACTCGGAAGCGCTTGCGGTCATTTTAGTAGACTCGAGCTCATTGTTTCTTGTTCTCCGCTGTTTCTTTCTCCACATCGCAGCGCGGAGACGATGCGTCCACTCACGCTGCATGTGTCTGCCTTGAGCGACTCCGAGTACAACTTGTACACCGCGTCTCTCAACGATCTTACCACCGACTCCACCGCCACCAACAACAACCATGGTACCACCCATGTCCGCGACGACGCTCACTACGAGCAAACGAACGTCGGCGTGCGTGAGGTACGAGCATGGCTCCGCGGCAGGTACTCTGATCTCCCTGCGTCCGACATCGATGCTGTCAGTCCAAGCATTACACCATCCCGCCCGAACGTGCCTAACCCGTCTTTTATAAACTCTTTGTATAGATCCTCAAATTATTTTGTCCCAACATGCTGCCTTCAGACACGCTCACAGGTGGCCAGTTTTTTGCTGCCCTTCGTCTTGTTGTACACGCCGGGTCGGGTAAAGGAGTGGACCGAACGCTCGCGTTCGTCCAAGGTGAGTGGGTTTCGCGTCTACCCCGGCTAGTGATATGGCATCAACACTCCTTTTTTTTTTTTCTTTTCCTTGAATGCAATACGGCTTGCTTATTACGAGCTCATGTAGTATCTCCGAGACCAGCCAAAGCCCAAGACCCCCCGCGTCCACTCTCCCCGCCTAAGCGACCTGTGAAAGCGCCCCCGTCACATCCCGACCGTCAGAAGCCAATTCTGCTTACCGCCCCATCCCCCGAAACGAATCCATTTACGCGTAGATCCCTGGAACACGCTGCGGCGTCGCTACCACCTGCAGATCCTGAACCCGTGCCTGTATTGCCCCAGAAACGTCCTGGCAAGATCAGTCAAAACCCGTTTCTCGCCCGCGACAAGTTTGACCCTGGTGCGGACAAACCCGCACTTCCCGCGAATGTATCGAATCATGGTAAACTCCCTCCACTGCCTCCTCGCAAACCTGCTGCGCTCGCAACCGCAGCCCGTCGCCCTTCAGAGGTTGTCCCGACGCCGATGACGTCGGCACCGGCACCTCCTCTGATCCCCGTGAAACCGGCTCATGTGATGAGTCCTCTCATGAGGCAGTCGCTCGAGGCAAACAAACATGCTCAGTCAGTGAAACGTGCCGAAGAGCAGCTCGACCAAGAACGAGTTCTCCACGTCCTCAAAACGACCTCGTCTGGTTCCTCCGTCGGTAACACTACGCCCATCACGCGTCCGCGCAGTCTCAGCCCCGACAAGCAGCCCAGAAGGCAGCTCAACGGGCACGGCCATGATGCAGAGTCTCGGGTGTCAGACGACGCGACGTACGTCCCGCCCCTGCCGTTGCGTCGAAAACCAAGTCAGCCCTTGTCGACGTCGAGTTCGGTTTTGTCGCTCGAACAAGTGGCAAATGCGACGCTCCCGTCGCTGATGGGACCGTCCGCCAGACCACCACTGCCCAGCCGGGATGCCTTTGCACACGGCGTACCCACGATGACGACCGACTCCTCCGGTTTACCCGCCATTCCCGGTTCCGGTCTCGGGCCGATACCACCGCCAACCCATCCACACCGCCGGTCGTCCACGTCGACCGACCCGACCACGAACGACGACCAGGGTTCCTCCTCTTCGCCCCGCGTTGCACGCTCCCATTCTGTCGCGTCCTCGTCGACGGTCCCACCGCCACCACCTCGGCGAAAACGCCCGGAAAGCATGCAGTTGGCGCCGACCTCGGACATGGGCGAGCTGCCCTACCGTGACTTTTCCGCCGCTCTACCCCCGCACGCGCGGATGCACGCACGGATGGGGTCGTACCAGGGCCTCTCGCGCCACCTCTCGCTCACCCGTGACCGCGACCGCGGGTCATCGGACTCGTCTGCCATCGCCAACATCCAAAAGACGCTCGCCAACCTGCAGCTCAAGGCCCAGCCCAAGCTCGACGCCGTGCGATACAAGGCCGAGGCGGGCATCAGCAAGCGGGGATACGTCCATCATGCCCAGCTGGGCGCGATCCGGTGGCGCGAAGAAGGTGAACAGGGTTTGATGGCAGACACGCGGTGGTCCGCTACCAATGTCGATCGGGATCCCGATTCCGAGCCAACGACAGATGAAGAAGTCAGTTCGAGCGAAGATCATGGCGTGCGCAGGACCAGCACGAGCACCGCACCATATCGGGACTTCCTGACGGAATCTGACAATCTCAAATGGCCTATGGGGGAAGGTTGGAAACCGTTGTGATATTAATAAAGGTCAGCATCACTGGACTATCGTAGCAAAGCGGTAAACCGCAATTCTAGAGCAGATACTTGGGTACTTTTTTGTATTATGTGGCACGGTGGCACTGAGAAAGATACCTTGCAAGGCGTGTATGTATTAATCCATGAGATAATAACGCGAAATCAGGTAGTCATTGATGTACCGGACAATGTGAATCGTTTCCTCTGGGGGTGTTTGGGCGCCCAGGTCGTCAGGCCCATCACCTCACCTGAATTATCCGGCTAAGTATTCAGTGAGGTGATTGGGGAAGTGCCTCATACTAGGTTGGCTCTTTTCAGATGCGCTCGTATGATTCCATCACGTACTAGATCGTTCGGAATCAGTCCTACCGCAGGAAGCAATAAGATGAATGCGATGCATACCGGATAATAACGTTTGCGCAGTTGTTCGCGTATCCTGAGAAAAAAAAAGGAGCCAAGACAACATCAACAACACCGCGCGAAAATCGGAGGGGAATAGACTCAACGATAACCGAGGTCGAGTAAATATGACACACACGCGGCTCCGGGGAGTTGTGCTTGACGGTGTCCTTGAATTTCTGGCGGAGGTCTAAACACCCCATAAAATATGGTCAGATTCCCTCGTAGGTTGGGGTCGTCGCACAGTAAGGTGGAGTGGGAAGAAGCGCACGTACACTTGACGACGGATTGGGTGTCATTGGGACGATCCCCATATGAGGGTAGATAACGGTTGACCATCACACCACTTGCGATCTTGTCCTCCAGAATGTCAACCTTGTTGAGAAAGATGATGAGGGTCGTCCGGCTTAGGAGTTTGGACGAGCAGATGGCTTTCCATAGGATGAATGAGTCCTCGAGCCGGTTCACCCTTGGGTCTTCTTGTAGCCGTTCGTCAAAGCACGATATAGGAGCTAGGAAGATGACCGCATTCACTTGATCAAAGTACGGCAACCACGCTTGACGCTGTGAGCACAAGGTACGCGGTCAATGGCGGCGGCGTAGTATCGAGGAATACGTACCTGAGTACGCGAGCCGCCGACATCATAAATCTTCCACGTCTGTGATTCCCCATCTGGAAATAGGACTCTCGCTTCGATATCGAGTAACGAAAACAGCTACGTGCCTTCTGATATGTTCAGCTCGTGTTCCTGGATATCTAGAGTACGTAGCCGTGCACGGACGATATCATCATCTGTTGGTTCATAATCACGAGCGGTGAGACGCTCCGAGTTATCTAGAAAACTGGGGGTTATGCAAGGATCAGAAACGATTTGTTGGAAAGAACATAAGATGAGACATACAAACTAGCAGAGTCTTCTAGACGGATCCTGTACCTTTGTAATAGTTCGCGAACGATAGGATCCTCCCACAATGTGATGATGTCGTTTTTACAGCTCGCAATAACTTCGGTGATATCTTTACTGCTCACACCGTCATGTCTTAACGGCTTGCGGGAGGTGTCGGAATCATCCATGCGAGATGCTTGAAGGAAGCTTAGCCAGTTGCGAGACCGAACATAGAATTCGGACGACGCCCTAGGCGAGAGCTTGGGTGACTGTGGAGATTGCTCATCCTCGGCTTTGACACCCAGTATTCGTTTTAGGTCACTCTCGACTCCACGGAGGGGACGAAGTCGCACTCGCAGTAGATGATGCTTGTCCGTGAAAGGAAGGGGATCTTCCTCGTCATCATTGTCAAAAGCTCCTTGAAGCGCCTCGAGGATCGTATTCACGGAGCGCACGAGGTTGAGCTGCAAGACAGTCTTCCAGGAAGCACGTTCCTGCACCCACTTGTCCTGCGCGAATCGCATTCGAAAATCTGCATAAAGTGTCAGCACCAGAGAAGCGAGCGGATCAGGGCGAGGCACCGACTCTTCAAGGTAGTAGATTTCCCTGTTGACAGGAGTGGCATGACCGTGAGCTGCTCCCGGTCAGATATCGAAATGGACCTACCGCTCTCGCTCTGGCCGAGCAATAGGATTTTGACCATCTGTTCATGTTTCCTGAGCGCTACCTTTTCTGCGCGGAGCTTGTCGTCGATCTGGTCACTGATCCTCTGAGCCTCCGCTTCGCGCTCTTCCCGCGCAGCCTTCTCTTCCGGGGTCTCATTGGGTGGAGGAGCAGTGACGACAGCCAAGGGGTCTGAAGAGTCGTAGTTAAACACCATTTCGGAAGGTGTCTACAAGACGGGAAAGCCGGAAAGTGGAGCAAAGGCGATAGAAGGAATGGTCAAATAGTGATGTTGCACTTCATCATGACAAGTTAACTAATTAACTTGTCGAAATCTATTTGTTTGTTTACTTGCCGTTTCAGGCGAGTATAGGAATCGCCCATCTTTGGCATGGCTCTGCTTCCACGGGTTGTCGTGTAAAGTCCCCGGAAATACAGTGGGTACGCATCAGGGAAGCTGTGCCTTGTGAATCCTTCGTGTGGAGCACCGCCAACGTGATCAGATCTCAGCCCCTACTCAACTCTTTCATCTGCATCCGACCGACTCGCCCGGACTCTAGAGTACCCAAGTCAACCACACAGGCGTGCTCTCCACGTGGTGCAGGAAAAAAATGGAAGAAAGCAGCCCCATATCCATATGGCACATGGACCCTACGATGCTGACCACGCAGAACGTGGCGGCAGTCATGAGTACCGGGGTTGACGTTGATCGACAACTTTACAGCGCCCGTCTATCTCCACATTACAACACCCGAAGCGCTGCTATCGGTGGAAGAATGCGCATGCGACGTTAAAGTTGAAAGAGGGTTTCAACGTCGTGATTGGACGGACCCCAGCGGGTGTCAGAGTGGTCCGGAATCATTGTCCGTGGCATGACAGCCTCCGGATTCAACGATGGACCTTATTGGTCGACCTGTTGCACCAATGTGGAGGGTTCCTTATCCCACCGATCCAGCACGGGGAAACTCTTGTCCCAGCGTTTCGTGTGTGGGGTTCATGTACGATCGTACGAGTGCGTGCTACCCGGTCCAGTTTTAGACGAAGACTCCGTTATGTCTACGGTAATTATGTCAAGCTTACCAACTGATTGGCAGGGAGAATATAAATAAAGGCACTACTTGTACTTCAGGTTGGGCAACCAGATCAAACCAGATCATTTCGCAAAGATTGACCATATCACACACTACTGGTCGGCAGAATCTTCGTTTCGGCACTTGAATATGATCTCGTCAGAACGTCCGATCCCAGCACCATCATCCCGGCATCGCCGAGTAATTCGGTGGCACAAGAGTGCATTCCATTCACACAATCAAACCAGTGCTTAGTACAAAGAGCATATGCGCCATTCTATATTGTATACCCTTGAAAGTACTTACATACAATAGCATACAATAGGTCATACCACGATTTTCGGGCGACGCGTCCTTTATCCTTCTTAGTGAACACAAGAATGTCCAGGGTATATTTCTGTATGTAACTCACCTGAAATCGGAACCTTCGGAGGTTCCTTGCCTCTCCGCTGGCACTCCGAATCAAACCAAAGGTGCTACACATCTTGAAACACTTTTCATGACTGGCTACTGAGGTAAAACAACAAATGCACTTGCCTGAATCAGACCTCTAGCTCGTGCTGCTTATTTCGCACGTGTCTTGCTGACATAGGGCTGCCAGCGTAAATGTCCACCAGTGGAAATATGAGGCGCTGTCCACACGCGAGATTGGACGATGCTTTTACCTAGACGACCCGACCTGACTTGTCCCCCTGGAAACGCGCCTGGCGTCAGGGACAAGGGTGCGCTCCAGGCTCCTGCTTCACGTTGCAGCACCAGACGAAGGCGAAACCAAGATTCATACCCCGCGGTGTTCAGGCAGGCGGGTCGATTAGAATTTGAATTCTGGGAAATACCGGTCCGAATAACCTTCCATCGATTTAGACGAGAGGCATGCCGCATGGGGCGTGTATGTACGTCAACCCGCTCCGCAGCCCGAGGGTGCTACCAGTGCCGGGCTGGCCAGTACGGTACTACCATCCTAGACGGCACGC
The DNA here is from genome assembly GCA_038089095.1 of Tylopilus orsonianus. Classification (NCBI taxonomy): domain Eukaryota; kingdom Fungi; phylum Basidiomycota; class Agaricomycetes; order Boletales; family Boletaceae; genus Tylopilus; species Tylopilus orsonianus. The sequence continues at coordinate 5,362 of JBBPKE010000580.1, read as the reverse complement.
GATGGAACCGAAACCTCGGAATCAGATTTAACACCATCTGAGCATCCCGCAACTTAAATGACGGCAGGGTGGCCCTTTTGTCAAACAGTGCTGGCCCCATGATAACATTCTGGGTACCCTGACATAATGGACAAAGAGTCCATGCTTTACCACTTGTCCGAGGATGATAAACATTACTTTCGTCACTACCATGTTGGAACTTTCTGTGTCGAATTGGAGGTATGAGGATACTAGCCACAAGCATTTCTCTCGGCAACCTCGCTGGTGGATGAAGATTTACATGGTACTCGGAAAGTCTCGTTGCTTCTGTGGACTCAACGTATGACTTTGACTTTGGTTGAACTCGAGAGAACGTTGTAATACGCATCACACGATGCCTCGAATCATCGCGCTAGCATCACTAAATGCGCCTACGCTTACCGTTCGTCTCCAGAGTTCAACCACCGACCATGTGAATTTCCATGCGCCACATCGTGCCACCAGTACACGGGTCGTGTCAAAGGTATATCTCGCCTCGGTGTGGGACGACCGGTTACATTCAGCCGGAAAGCAATATAACGAACTGCGGAACGCAATACGACCTCCACTTGGGTCAATCGTCACATGCCGTGTCCAATGGGCCCCGCCAACCTCGGAATGACAGTTCATGTCACTCTCCTGAGAGCCCGTTCCGGCCTAGTGTCGCATACTGCCAATGGTGTGACCTTGCGCGGACGATGCTCAGGGTCTTCTGTCAGGGGAATGCAATGTATCAGGACCCTGGGGTGTACCAAGTGTTTCAGGCCTTGACCCTTTATCTCCGCGAGTAGCAATTGCTCATAGTCACTTTCGAGGAGGGGGCCAAATAAGTTTGTCAAGTGCCTACTCAACATGCTGGGTGACGAGCCGTGGTCACACTCAGTGCGGAACTTCAAAATAAAAGGGGTCTAACCAAGGCCGTAAAGTTATTCGCATGTCAAGTCTGTGAAGGGTGCCGGTGATGGTCCCAAGATTCTAGAGCACAAAAGTGCGACTCCTGGGCTGTGATCGACACGCGGTCTGCACTGCAACACGTGTATTTTCAAACTAAGTACTTGTGATCGTCAAGGCAAGAACGACAACCCACGAGGTCGTTCCATCTCAAACTACATAGCGTCCACGCATAGGAGTCGAAAGAAATCCAAAGGAAGAAACGCATTATAATGGACTAGAACTTAATAAGTAACGCGAACATAGGACTTGCCGTGCGTCGTTCGCAGAGCGGAGATGAAACGCTTCACTGGGTGCAGACGAGCGCTCACAACAGGGAATCTAGTTTCGAAAGCACCTCCAACACCCCTGCAATCAGCTCGAACCCAGGGTCTTCCTCGCCATTCATCTCTCGTTTCACTTCTTGTACGAGACCGAGCACGCTCTCGCGCCCACTGGGCAGTGTACTCCCCATACCGATCCTCACAGCCTCTCGTCTCCGACCACTTGCAGTGCCCGGGCCGGCGTTGCTGCCAAACGGCCAGCATGCAAACTCTGCCAGTATCTCGTCACATCTTTGGAAAGCTGCTTCGCGATCCTCGTAGGTTAACCGGCCAAACGCGTTATCGAGGACGCTTGCCGCGTAGGCTGCACAAGCAAGGCACACGGCACGCGTAACTCTACATTGCGTGCCTTCCTTGTCGAGCGCCGTGGATGGTACGGCGGACGTGGTTGCCGTCAGAAGCGATACGACGCGTGTAATGATGGATTCTTTGGTCCGGACATCGGCAACGGGGTGAGTGGCCATGTCAAAAAGGAGGAAATTTCGCTTCTCTGTGCGAAGGACGCCCTTGTCGACGAGACCTTTTGCGAGGCGCTCCCTAACCTGTTTGAGTTGGTATCCAATCTTCATGACATTCCACGTTTCTCCTGAAGATAGGTCGTGAGTAGGTCACCTTTGTATACGACAGATAGGCCGTCGCGCAGCAAAGGCACCTTGATAGCCTACTCGCGTCGGCGTTTGAGACACTCACCACTCAAAAGGTCAATCCAGCTATTTACGGTGAACTTGTCCGCCTCCTGTGCCTTCATCATCTTGAGTGTCTCGTCCAGTATCGTCTCCCCTGTGAGCCTATCATCAATGACTTCTACTAGGCGGTCTGGTAGGGGGTTTCTCCGTCGATTCACGTCCTTGACAAGCGCTACCCGACGGCGGAGTGCGAGCTCAATGAGTATGCATCCCCGGAGGGCATATGAGATGCTGTCATTCCAAAATGAGAGGTATCCCTGTCCAACGATTAGCTACCAGAATCGTAGCAGCGAAAAAAAGACGCCATAAAGGAGCAGTGTACTCGAATGCATCCGCACAGGCATTTTTTTGAAGACACCTGGGCTCAGGCTGCGGAAATCGCAGGCATAGTGTGCACGAACGATGAAGTAAACGAAAGCGTCATGCTACATACATGCTTGTCCTTCAATCCCAACAGGAGAACCTCTTCCATGATGGTGAGACGGGGCATTTTTCCGCCATGGCGGCTGTCTTCTCTGTCTTGATCAAGGTCGCGCGGGTCGCACGCAATTTTGTTTCCGCCCTCGAATGCAGAGCCCGCGTGTGTGGATAGTGCGCCATTAGGTGCTGAGCCATTTGTGTGGCGGGTTTGGCTTGCCAGATCGTCCCCAGAGGCCGAGGAAGTGGAGGCGGTTGCCACGCGTCGGCGAGATAGCCCGGTCGCCGTGCTCATCGTCCGACAACTTGCATGCAACGAGCGCGACGGGTCTGCGGGTCGGTGCAAGAGCGAGAGGTGAGATGCAAATAAACAAAAATGACGAGGACAGATTACTTGGGACAGTGCAAAGTGCAGATGGCAACTCAAGGCGTTCAAACGTTCGGTTACTAATTTCGTCGGGGTTATCACACGCCCCGCCAAGTATCACAGCCGCCACCATCATCACTATGCACCAGTAAACATGTACAGTCACTTTGAAGTTGCCCTGCTAGCCGAAAATCGCCTCGTAGGTGCTACGTGTCTCCTGCTTTCCATCGCAATGTCGTCGGGTTTACCCGTCTTTGCGTTGCTGCTCCAAAGTCGGCGCATCAAAGAAGGCAGGTCAGGACACCTGATCACTGTACTGCCTTATCCGCCTCAGTCGGTCAGCGACACCTTCTTACATTCATACAGTCTATTACGGCCGACTGAGCCTTTAGCTCTGTTCGGTGCCTCCTATTTCTTCATCTGATCCGCATGCCGCCGATTGGGGCGCTATTCACGACGAACTACCACCCTGCGCGACCTCTCGGATTTGGATTGGCCTTCGGGGGACACGTTTTCTCGTCCTGTGCAAAACTGTCTCCTATAAGGTAACGCTGCATCCGTTAGGGTCATGATCCTTCTGACAGTTGTTAGCTCCCCCCGCATAGTCTGCGTTCATGATAGCGAGAATATGTCTACATTGAAGAGAAATGACCTGCTTATCCCCACTGAATGCAATGGCGTGGCTTGTTGTGCAATGCTTTGCGACATGCCGCATCCTAGGCCCCAGCATACGCCATGTGTCCGTGGCGTGGGGTTGACGGAGATGATTTTGTAGGGCATGGATCGTGGAAGTGAGCAGGCATTCCGGCCGGTGAAGAACGTTCGCTTTTATAAGGATTTCTAATATTTTAACTGATGATCAGTGTCAGACTCAACCTGAAACAAGTTTGTGAGATTCAGTCTCCGTCAAAAATGAACATTTCGTCCTTCAAGCATATTTCCATGAACCACAGTTTCCATCAGGTTTGGTCCCATTTGGGTTGTTTGAGAACAAGTACTCCCCACCAAAGGTGTTCTCATAACAAGGGATTTCCCGGTATGTTGCTTCTTTTGATGCACGAGGAGGACGGTGATGACGTTATCACGCGTCAGATAACCTTGATAAAGCTCAGGACATACGGGCGATTCGCTCTCCTTTCCTCGCAATAGTTCTTGCACCTCTCGCCCCTTGTGCAGCCATACAAATTGGATCCACGTTCTCATCCAGATCAAGCAATTCTTTTTTCGATTCCTTCTTAGGCGATCCTCTATTTTTACTGTTCGTATACGGTTTGTCCTAGTCCCCAGGGCTCCTCTGTGTTTCGCCCGGGCCCCACTCTTGTCGTACAAATTAACCATCTTGATGTCTTCCACCCGAAGTCGCAACAAAGTAAGACATGGGTACTTCTACGTTGGCTCCTTCCTTTGCTTATGCATTTCTCTCTCTCGTCTTTTATCGCAGTTTTGCCTTTCGCTGGATAACTCGCCTAGTAATGCTTCTAGCAACACCTCCAACCTTAATCGTTGGTCGGAAGTCGTGCCTCCCAAGACCGCGTTGACATTTGCAGCACTATGGGACCCCCAGGAAGGGATGGTTACGTTTTCGGGCGCTGCCCTATTCGAGCCTGAAAACTCATCAGAGACTTCGCCCCACCCCGACATATTCGAAGACGACGACCTCTCCCAGTTTATCTCGGTTGATCGAGACGCTGGTGGAAGCATTACGACGAGCGAAAACACCGCAGCACTAACTACATTCCAAGACGCGTTCAGGGCGTTCCTGCACTGCACGCCCCGGGACTCGAGGGAGCATCTCCAAACAAAGTCAGGGCAAAGCACGCCACGATGCATGCAAACGCGTGCCTCCTCAACGCTCGACGGGTTAGACATATATTCCCACGACGTTCAGCTCAAGTCTGGGCGGTCCTTGCGGCTCTCTAGTGTTGATTTGTTGGACATGGAGTCATCTTCTCATGGGCCGTCCTCATTGGGAAGAATACGACTTAGGTCCGACCTGATGCTGGACGCGAATCGCTCTGAGCCGGAGAGCGAATCGACTTTGGGGAGAAGACCGTCGTTCCTGGTAAGTCCATATCTACCTTTGGTTTTGATCGCTGTGTTTCCTTTGTGTCAAACGTCTCTTGCTGTCATTTTTTTTGATCATATCTCACTGTCCTTGACTTAGAAATCGCGTTTTTCGACAACGACAACTTCCACGTCCACTTATATCGATGCCAGTTCCAACCCTCTTCAGAGTATGCGTGTCCCAGAGACGTTTCCCGTTCCCACCTCCCCCACTCGCGAGTGGCCACAGCCAGAGGAATGTGCCTCTCCTGCAGGCTCGTGGCCATTTTTACCGCGCCGCCGACGTGTGCTCCGCAAACGTCGGCCCTTGGATTGTGGCGCTACCATGTCTGCCACGAACTCCCCTCCGTCCACCCCTCGAAAGGTGGCGCAGAAGCCTCCCATTCCTTTGTACCCTTCTTCCACTCTGTCTCCTTCCGCGACGACGTTCTCGTTGAGCCCCGCGTTGGCTCTCGCGGAGGAACGGCGCGGTCGATTCCCCCGGCCCATTGGTGGGCCAGTGACATCAACATTAACGTCAATGTCAACGTCAGTGT
>JBBPKE010000579.1:0-11350 GCA_038089095.1 Tylopilus orsonianus | reverse complement strand
TCTTCCATGCGACCTGCTGCATGGAGGGCTTCACAAAGACACTTCCAAATCATAATGCCAAAATCATCAAACTTCCAGCCAAATATCTATCAAAAGATGGCCATTGTCTATATTCTATGAAATAGGTAATTGCAAACACACCAATGACACGGCAACGAGGGGAGGTCTTGCATAATGTTGCATCTGGGCTCTCGCACGCTCGAACAACTGGATTGCTCCCTTGTAATCTCTACGCTCCATACTCGAGTTCCCCAGAAAAAAATACATATATGCCTAACACAGAAACATGGGTGATGACCATATCATGTGGCGGAGCGTCAAGTACATACCAGAACAAGGTAATATATCGATTCGGAGCGGAGGTTAGCAATAAGGTTGTTCACGCGCAATAACGCATCGTCGTGTTCTCCGGCCATGAACACGATGATAGCCTAAGTAGTATGAGTAAGTTGGGGGAAACCATTTTCAGTTGTCATACAGCTGCGCACCTTGATCAAAAGGAGAAAGTTGCCGTGACTCGAACTGAATTGCTCGAACGCGACATCATATGCCAAGTATGCTTCCTGCCTCTCTCCTTTACCGATAAACACTATAATCTTTGCAACATATCCAATGAGAGATGGGCGCAGTTTGATGGACTTTGGACACGTTAACCTCTGCATCAGTACAATAAATGTGGGAGCAAGCAGCATATACCTCTTCTGCATCAAAGATCGCGGAGTCCCACCGTCGCAAACGAGCTCGGATCAGAGCTCGACTAGCGAGGAGCCCATGCCTTGTATTGGAAGATGTGGAGATCTCTGCAGTCAATAGCGCTTCCGCATCCGCAAGGCGATCCCGCTGCCACAATTCGATCACTTCGTCGTTGATCATAAATGCCGGTACTTGAAATGCGGTTTGCAGTTGGATTGGCTATCACGTAGAAAGACGATCGACAAACAAGGCCCTCAGATACACAACAATCCACGAGATACGGCACTCACATCAATGACATACGAGAGATAGTGAATGGTAATCTTCCCGCCTTGTCCAGCAATCGCGATAAATTGGTCGTCTGGTGACAGTGCGATCGAACGGATGTCTTGAGGGTGTTGGATAAGATCCAGCTGCACACATGTCGATGTGTCCCAAAATGTGACGGTGCGATTTGTAGAGTACGCGATAAATTTTCCATGCCGGGCCAAGGCAATGCACGAGATGTAGGTGGCATCAGGGACTGGCCACTCCGACCCTGTCGAGCCAGTAAAGGCTTTGACTTGCTTGATTTTTCCGTCGGATAGGACGAAGAGGATGTCCGAGTCGTCGGACCAGAAGAGACCAGTGTTGAACCACGGAACTACTTTGAGCTGGATATCGACGAGTAAGTGACCGTCGTTGCTATCATAGACCCGAACGGAATTAGGGGTAGTCGTTGCAATTCGATCGCCAAGCGGTGAGTATTTTGCTGCTGTCACCGCATCTTCATGATAGAGAGGACAAAGCAGTGGTTTACAAGCCGCAATGTCCCAGACGATAGCTCTACCGTTGCGCAGTGCCACGAGGAGCCGGGTGGAGTCAGGCGAGAAATCGACCCCCCTAATGGTGTTACTCTCCCTTTTCTCCAAGACATTTTCATACGTCTTCGCGTCCCACACAAACAGCCTGTCCCAGAGGGTCCCCGCGGCAAACCATCTGCCGTCTTTCGAGACCGCAATACATTGGACACCCTCCGCTTTCATTGTTGCCATTCGTTTACCGTCTTCGATCCGCCGCACTTGAACCGACTCCTTGTCCCCGCTCACGAGATATTCACCATCCATTGAGAATGCCACTGCGAGCGTTTCGCTATGGACATTAATTTGGATTTGGGGTTCATGGCGCTCTTATCCAAGGATCAGCATCAACGTGATTTCACCTTATCAACACGAACCGGCCATTGTGGACGGCGTAGCCATCGACGATATGCGCAGCGGCCCCGAAGGAAAGAGTCGGCGAACAAGCTGTGGTCTATTATAGCGTGCCTTCTCCGTCCCGTATATCCGTAAGGGAGTTTCCTTGATATAGTCCATGGCACACACGCTCGTTTTGTGCCTGAGGCGCTTGCATTCAGTGCGGCCGACGCCCAGAACGGCTCGGGCTATCTCTCACGATGCGTTGCTATCAGTGAGACCGGCATGTCTTCCATACCAATACGCCACGTTTCATTGTGCATTCAAGAGTTGCCATGTCTATTCGATAGGTCGTGGCCAGCTGACAAGACTCTAGCTTCAGTCTGAAGCCACGCAGGAGTCGCCGCGGACTGGTCAGGACTGGCCAAGACCGACGACACTCGGCTACCAAGTGTCCAGTTTTTTTTCTTCTGAAGTATCCAAAGGGATGTATGTCCAATTTATAGAATTCAGGCGTATAGGGCTAGCCGTTATGACCGCGAGACGAACAAAGTGTGTGGACGCAAGACATGTCATTCTCTCTGCCAGTCGCCCACTGACGACGGACGATAGTCTTCGCACTGCACAAACGATCGCTGTCCTATCCAACATGACGACTGTGTAGCAAACATCCCAACAATCCGGCTTCGAGCCTCGGTTCACATTGCTGATACTATGATACAACACAGATAAAGATGGAAACAACCGATTAAGCATATAGCGTAAGCACGCAGATACAGAAATGCTAAGAGGGGCGTTTTCGTCACGTTGCACACTTTCAGAAGCCTGAGCTGCTCTTAAAAGTTGTTAGTGTATATACAAGCGCCAAGAATGACTAGACATGATTCTGAGAGCAAATGAAAATCGATAAATACTAGCTTAACAAAAGGTATCGAGAATCCAATGATATATCATGAAAATCCCGTCATGAGCAAGCATCATGTATCTTCTTCAACGTCCTTTGGCCTTTCATGCCGCCAGCGCCTGTTGAAGGTATTCGTCGAGTGTCTGTCACATCGCACGTCAGCTACGACACACCCTGCGCCAAAAGCGACACCCACCTTGTCCATCTCGTCCAATTGCTGAAATGCCCCTGAATAAATGTCCCGAATCTCGGGGTGAAGCGTTTGCACCTCGATCGACTTTCCAAACAACATTTCTTCTACCGGGTGCAACGGCGGCTCCGGTGGCTTGACCACCGTCCCCGCAATCTCGATAATGGCCAGCATCCGCGCCACCCCAAAGTCGTCATCGGAGATATACGGGCGCTTGACAGGCAGCCGGGCTTGCGGCTGAGATTGCGAACCGAACTGGAACGTCGCATCGCTGCGCCCGCTTAGGCTGAGTTCGGTTTCGGTAGGACTGAGCAGCTGTGTCGTTGGCGTCGCATACATGGATGTCGAGGTAAAGTCGGACAAGACCGACGCGATGGACGGCTGGCGGTGAGAATGAGCATGAGAAAGCGACGGCGAATGCGAGTGGGGGTACGAGTGCGACTGAGCCGGCGGCGTGGTTGAGCGCGCACGCGCTGTTGCAACCGTCGAAGACAATGTAGGCGTTACCGAACGCGACTCTACATCGCCCAGCGGCGACGGTGATTTTGACCGCTTAACATCCGGTGAAGCAAGCGGTGTCGGCGTCCGTCCCTCACTCCGCCCTGTCGACTCGTCCACCGAATACATTGACGAGGACGACGCGCTCGAGTTCGCCGACGGCGGATTCTCAGATAGGTCCTCGCTGCCTTTGGCCACGGCATATTGGACACCGAGGCGCTCGTCCTTAATCTTGGCAAGCACCCGATCCAGTTTTTCGTTCACCCCTTCCCTGTCCTTGTTCCTTCCAAAGACACCCTCCAGGAGATCGTTCTTGTATAGTGGAGACGACGATCCGCTTATCTCACGGAGCTCTTGTTCAATGATGTCGCTCACGTCATATGACTCGCCATCTTGCACATACGAATACCGGATGCGATCCCCGGTATCGTAACGCGAGCTACGAATAATGGCGTTTCCGGGAAGCAAGACGTCGACACCCCTCACCGAGTTTGTTTGCGTAGACAGAATAGCGCGCTGTTTTTCCCTCGAAGCAGCCCGCTGCGCAGCAATGATCTCTTGTCTCGATAACTGTCGTAATTTCTGTGGCGTTTCGTCTAGTGTTGCATTATCTGAGCTGAGGCTGGAGCCTGAGACAGAATCTCGGAAGTGCTGGAGAGCAATTTCGTCAAGAGGCGCGGACATACGATGGCGGGAAGACGATGTGCGGTAGGAAACAGCACGACGGAGTATAAAGACCGGATCATCTGGGGAGACATCCTCCACGTTCCCAAGGAGAAAGGCAGAATCCATGGAGCGACGTTTGCCACCTTCTTGAACTCGTCGGAATGTCGGGGGGCGCGGATAAGCATCGACAACCCTGCTCGAGGGTGACAGTTCTCGCTCTGAGGTGATGGGGCATAAAGGATGAGCACGTCAAGATGACGTTCGTGAAAGACTGCAGCCTACCTTGGCCATTGATGGAAGCTATCAACCAGTAGCGGACCTTGGTAGAGCTTCTTCTCTTTGTGAGTTTGTCTTCGACCTCGTCTCCGCCATCGACGACGCCTTCGAGGATACCGAACCTTTCTAACCCAAGCTCGATCACCTCAGCAACAGTCACGTTCTTTGGAAACGTAAACACCTTTCGGCGCTGACTCTGTGATACCCCAGATGAGATGGACGCGACGGACGTTGTCCTATCCTTTAACGTGTTCTTAAACACGATCGCCTCCGTCAAAGGATCAAACACCATATCATCAGGGAGATCCTCTGGGTAGATCACTAGTTGCAACGCAAATCGGAAGGAAGGCGAGCTGAATCGCTCTGGCGTAACATTGGCGCCGGAATTCAATGATGAGACACTGACGGCCTCGATGGTATCCCGTGTGGACTCTGCGTACATTGTCTCGTCCTCATCCTCTGCAAGCAGGCTTTCCTTGCCGTCCGCGCCTCGTTTGTTCAGATAAAACTTGACCGCCGAGTCGTCCGTGAAGTCATTCATGGACAGCTGCTTGATGGCAGGATGCATAGAAAGATTACTTGAGACCGAGCTGATACTCCCCATACTACTCCGCTTTACTTTGGGGAGCTCCATCACCGCCTCAACAATGGATTCAAACACTACAAGGGGTTTCTCCTCTGGTAATAGTATCGTCGATGAGCCTTCGACTTGTTTGACCGTAAGATAATAGGATGACGCTGCTTCCGTCTCAGATGAGGAGAGGCGGAACCGCTGGATAGCTTGTCGAACAAGGTCAGAAGAGGTTGTGGATGAGTTGAGCAGTACCGTCTTAAAGGTGGCTTCGGTCTGCACATTTTTGCCTGCAAAAATGCGAATAACGCTGAGCTCAGGGACACCGAGGCCCTGTCCGTCGGCAGAGGCGGAAATGATAAGGGAGCCAGGACGTGGCCGGGATGACGGTAAGCCCAAACCAAGACTTGCTGTGGTGGAGCTTGGGCTGGTATAAGGTGAACTACCAGCAAATGCGGATTGCAAACCATACGATGGCGCCTCGGGAGGCGAAGAGGGTGAACGGTTGAGATACTGTTGGTAAAGTGCCTGCTGCTGTTGGTCTCTTTGGCGCAAGGTAGACGCATGTTGAGAAACTTGGCTCGGACCTGTAGGTGTCTGAAGATTAGTAGTAGAGAGCGGCTGTTGTCGCTGAGGGGTAGACCTGGTTTCGACTGTGGCACGGACAGATTGCTGCTGTTGCTGGGCAGCAGTCGCTGTGACGGGAGACATCTGAATTTCGGCTCCACTTCCATGTTGTTGACTCGACGAGTGCCCAGATTCTAAAGACGAGCGCGTGACGTCGGATGATATGCTCTCAATCGATACCTTGTCCTTGTTCTTGTCTTTTTTGCGTCCAAATAACCCAAAGACACCACCACGACCCTTCTTCTCCTTCTTCTCCTTCCCTTCGTCGTCTGTGGGCTCACGCTCCTTGCGGAGCTTACCAGCTCCCAGATGAGAGGATTTTACAGGCTGATTAGAAGCGGCGGCTGAGCTGCCGACCGGAGAAGCCTTGTCTTTGTCCTTGCCCTTGGCCTTTTTCTTTGCTGCCTCTTCAAGAGCGTCATGCTCCTCGCGATTACGCTTGAGATCGGGTTCTTGTTGCTGTATGACAGGGGTCGGGAGCGTAGAACCAGCCATTACCGGGTGTGGTTGGGCAGGTTCGTCGCGTGCAATAGACGGAGTGACAGAAAGCTTTCTCGTTTCGGTGATATCTAAGAGATCTGAAGATTTGCTGGGAGAGGTGGGTGAAGCAGAAGTCTTCTCTGGGGACAGCTTATCCCACGAACTCTGCTGACGCAACGCTCGTTGAGAGAGCATCTGCTGTTGCTGCTGCTGTTGCTGCCGCTGCTGAGCGATGATCATTTCTTGCTGTTGTTGTTGTGATGTCGCTTGTTGTTCTTGCAGTTGTTGGACGGGCTTCAGTTGTGGTGCCCCGGGCCGGAGCATATCAGGGGTCACCGACGTTTGCTGCTCCTTCTTTTGTGCGCTCCTAGCCTGCATGTCCCTAGCAGCAGAGTCGTCCCAGCTCATACCATCATCCGGTTCCATCTGCATCGCATCCACAGTCATGCCCTCCTGATCCTCTATCTGACTTTGTCTTGTGCGGATAGACATCTCCTCTGCAAGTTCAGGGTCCTCTTCCAAGTATGCACCATCGTCCCACTCCACATCTTCTTCTTCCTCTTCTTCTTCGTTCCAAACGGCAGGCGGGTAACGATGCACAGAGAGCGCAGGGGTAAACATAACAGCTTTCGCGCCTGGACGGGAATGATTTCCCGCAGGGAGACCAGGTGTCGGTGAGCGAGAGTGGTGGGAGCCCGTGCGGGAAGACAGATTATTTCGAACGCGTTCGACATCCTCTTGGAGCTCTTGCGGTGTTGCATGGGCAAGCTAGAAAGGACATCCAATCAGTAACCCATCTCCACGAGACAAAGGACGTACGTCGACGTTACGGTGCTTGTTGAGACGCGCAAGACGTTCAAATGGGGTCTCGATATTTTCAGCAGGAATGTAACCCACGTCCTGCGTTTTGAGCACGCGAACGAGCCACCAGTAACTGTTTGTGTCGTCCATGAGGAAGAGACTATCGCCCTTGACAACGCTGGCCTGACCCTCGACGGTCGCGGCGAAGCTGTGGAGGGAATAAACCAAGTCGAAGTCGATACTCTCGTTTGGAATAGAGAGGGAGGATGAGCGGTCATCCTCGTCGTCGATATAGTCCATCTCGCGATCCTCGCCATCGGAGTCATCTTCGAGAACGGAGTGTTCCTCGTCGGACGCACCGCCGGCACCATACTGATTGGTTGCGTCAGCATGGGCCTGCATGTGCGAGCTCGCCATGGACTGTTCGTCGGCGAGGAGATGGTCACGAAGGTCAAAGGTGTCCTGTCGCTTAGGCGTTGCTCGGTGAACTTGATCCTGAGACATTTGGTCTATTTTGTTTGTATGTGGGTGCGAAATTAAACGATATCGAGGCAAGTTATGAGTGTAGCAACGCGTTAGCACCGGTCAGAATGAACATGCTCAGTGACGAGCTCGCTGTGGGCGGCGGCGAGTGCAGGCGAGGAGCCGCTGGCAGGATAAAATGATGATCAAGAAGGCTTCAATTTGCGGCCAGGGTTGAAGTGGCTGTGCAAATTTTCGTCCGGTCACGACGGGCGACGACGACAAGCGAACCCACCCCATTTCTGTCAATCTAAACATAGGCAAAGTTTGTTTTCTTTCACGGCAATCCAATGGCTCCCAGTGTTCTAAAGAAAAAAAAAAGATCGGGTTCGTTCTGCCTATTGCAGTTACTCATTATTATTGACCCTCCCTTTCGGAGGAGATTCAGTGCCCAGCTTCCGTCTCCCCGGACGGCCCTAGCGATCTGGTTCCGTACAGACCGAGACTCTCGAGAATTATCATCCGACCTTGCCTGCACTTGCTGCAGAGGTGTTCAGCGTACGTATGACGTCATCCAAGTGAGACATTTCCGCTCCGAAATGGCAGAGCTCGTGAATCCCCTCTCTCTCAAGTCTCACTGACGCCTCTCGCCATGACATTACCCGACTTTTCTGGCCAAAACGTGGCGCGATATCGTCTCACCTCCCTACTCAGCACGGGAGGAACGAGTTCTGTCTACGGTGCCGTTGACACACAGCACGAGCACTCTGGGAGATATGCTATCAAGTGTATCTCCAAGGTGGGTCTAACCCAAAAACAACTGCTCCTTCGGACTTCCGAAGTATTTCACCACCAATTGGTGACCGGATGCTCCCCACACATTTTACCGTTACAAGAGGTCATCGACGAAGACTCGTACCTGTTCATCGTCCTCAATATGTGCGAAGGAAATTTGTTTCAGGCTATCTGGGACCTTCGGATCTATCAGCGCAATGATGCGCTCATCAGAGAGACATTTCTCGACCTACTTGATGGCGTTTATGCCTGTCACTCGATAGGGGTATTTCACCAGGATCTCAAACCGGAAAATATCTTTTTCTCGGAAGGCTGGACTGGTATCCTTATTGCTGATTTCGGACAAGCAACACGCAAGCGCATCTGCAGAGGATCGCGCTGCGGGACTCCATATTACATCAGTCCAGGTCGATCATTTCCTTGTTTTTTCTTTTTTTCCCAACACCGCTAACCTGTATTTAGAGCAATGGGCCGAGGACGACATTGTATACTACCCTAGGCTCGCCGACATCTGGTCACTCGGTATCATTTTGATAAACCTTGTGACCGGTCGACGTCTATGGGATACTGCTCGTGCATCCAATGTTCACTTTCGGGCATTTCTCGACGACGAGGATTTTCTATATAGCCATTTCCCGATATCTCAGGAACTCAACACGTTGCTCAGGTGGATTCTCCAGCCGAATCCTATGGATCGACCCCAGATCCCCCAGATCCGAAAAGCTGTTCTGAGTATGAATACCTTCTTCCGAACCCCTCCATTGCCTGGTAATGCCGCCCTCGAGATGCAAAGGCAGTCGTCCCCAATCCAGTGAGTACTACGGACATTATAGTCTTGTATTGCTCATTGTTCGACTGAAGGGAGGACTCCGGTGATCATGCGAGCTCGAAAGATTCCCCTGGCATGAAGAACGCCAAACATACCTGCCAGAGCGAGACTTCGTGTGTGAGCTGCTTGATCCAGACGATGCGACTAGAATGACGTATGCAGACATGCTGAGCAACCGTTCTATGATTTCAGCTGGTGGGGGTGCATGGGTTAAAGACATGCAGCCGTTGATGTCTGTAGAATCATTTTGCAATAGAAAATCATTGCCCCAGAAAAATTATTACTGTAGAGATACGGGTGCGATCTTATCAGATTAAAGGGTGACAACAAACCGATTTTTTTTTTGCCATCCGTTCATCCTGCTCGCGGAAAAGTTAAAAGGCCCGGAACGGGAAGTTCATCGCGTACTCTACAAATCGCACTTTCACATTTTGGGACACATCGACACGCGTGCAGGTTAATCTTATTCAGCACGCTCCCGTTCGATCTCAGCGACTGTCACCAGACGACCGATTGCCAACGCTAATATCACCCTCACAGGCCATGATGAAAGCGGGGACGGGGAGTACGATACGGAGGCCGACACTCCAGTTGCTTTGCATACCCATGTGCCCATTAAACGACGACGACGACAATCTCGACACACTTATTCAGCGTGTGCCCTGCCCACCTTCTTGTCAAGTCAAAGACACTGTTCGACCCCCTGGACACGGCTACCACTCAGGCCATGTTGCCACCTGCCGCCAGCACGGATTATGGGGTTGGAGACAAGAACAGCGACTATGTACAAAGATTTTCTGCCTTCCACTGGCGTACTGCACATCCACTACTATAACTCTTTTGTAATGCATGTTTTCGAGATATCCAGAAGTTTATTCCATTGTGTCAGTATATGATGGAGCCTCGAATAGAACGTACGAACTGGCTGAAGTGCTACGAGAGCTGGTCCAATACAACTTCCATCTCATTCACCCTACCACCCGCAGAGCTCGACGAAAATACGTCGGCACCGGACGCAAGCGATTCTATAAGGAGCGCTAGTCGAGATGGGCCAAGATTTGGTTCCTATCCATCAACGGGCACGTTTAGCACCGAAAATGCGCCCGTATCCCGCAGGAGGTACACCACCTTCCGTATCTCCTCCAAATCATCTTTGAAACCGTCCGCGATAGTTGCCATCCAGAACTTGCGGAATTTTTCTTTGAAAGCTTGTTCACTCTCCGGTACATTTGGTGGAATGAGGGTTGGAATATCCACGTTGGGAGGAGGAGAGGGCGAGTCGCGTTGTGGAGGGGGATCAACACGGCCAGGTGCGGATGGCGGGACAGATATGCCAGCCCCCCGCTCATCAGAGTCTGAATCGTCTTGCGATTCACTGGAGGATGAGTCTTCACTATCGTCCGCGTCCGTGTCGTCTGGTTTGGGTGCTTTTGGTTGCTGCGCGGAGATTGTCACAGTCTTCCTCGGTGTCGGCGCGTCGGATGAGGACGAGGAAGAGGAAGAGGACGACGACGATGAATCAGACACGACCCTCCTTTTCCGTTTTCTATTTCGCTTTCTCGCCGGCTTTTGAACACTTGGCCCCATCAAACGAGAGTGTTGCCGCGAGGCGAAATGAATCAAAGCGAAGTGTTGGCGGAGTCTGAGTTGGACTAGGCTCGTTGTATCGAGCGCACACTGCGCCAGAGAGATGATTGCTGGTAGAGATACGGGTGCGATCTTATCAGATTTAAAGGGTGACAGCAAGTTGCCTTTTTTTTTTCTGGCCATCCATCCATGATTCATCCTGCTCTCCGGAAAACGCCCATGTCCGCCCCCCATCCCAACACCATCCTCTTTGCCCGCGGTACCCTCGCCCGCCTCGCCCTCTGGCCGGCCCTTCAGCTCGCCGTCCACGCCTCCTGGGGCGGACCCGCATCCGCCGAAAAACAACGCTGGTTAGCCGGAGTCCTCGTCGACCAATTCGAGCCGTTCATCGTCCCTTGTACCTCTTCCGCCTCCGCCACCTCCGCCACCTCGTCGACGTCATCAGTCGGTTCCACAACGGAGCCACCACCAGACGAGATCTACGTCGAAGAACTCCTGCTGCAGATCATGGCCGACGAATTCGACGTTGTACTCGAAGACGACAGTGCGGCAGCTGTCGCGAGGGATATCGTTAAGCTCTTTGGGACCGTCCGCGCGGGAAACGAGTCGTTTGTGGTGGAGCTCGAAGCACAAGCGGATAGAGTCAAGGGGAAGATGCCTCAGTGCGAGAGGGGTGCAAGTAGTGCAAGCGAGAGCGAAAGTGGGAGCGATTGGGAGGATGACGACGACGACGACGAAGAGAGCGAAGGAGAACCCGCACCAGACTTATTGAATCATACAGAATTTCGAACGAAGG
>JBBPKE010000578.1:3646-15886 GCA_038089095.1 Tylopilus orsonianus | reverse complement strand
CTGGAGAACTGTATTCCCTCCAGGTGACTTCAAGCCAATAGCCTGCTTGACAGTCCTACTAAATGCAAAAATACAAGACACAGGCTTGCGATCCGAAGATCAAAGAAGTAAAACTATAGTAATGAGGCCACCTTTAAGCGATTATTAACGTGCAAGTTGACCTCCAAGGAGCCTAGAGTGCATCCTTGCTTTAACTCCCTATCTGGAGCATTTTACTTAAAAGAAAGAATACATAAAGAGAACTAAGTAATCCTCTTAAGCCTGAGGTCTGGCTGTTATCCCTTTAATGCTGGGGTCTGTGTGTAACAATGACTAAAGTCAAAGGCAAAGGTAATAAGTAAAGTGTGAGGGTAAACAATGGTTTAGTTCAGTCTAATGAAGCCTACACCCATTTGCTATACAGCTTGGGTCTAAGCTCACACTAGTCTGACTTAAGAGGACAGTAATGGGTGGAATGTGACAAGACTGAACTGAGTCTTGTGCCATGGATTGCATAGGCTTATATACATCTATCTACAGTGCATGGACCACCTTAGGGCTGGCACTATGTCTATATAAAGAATACAAAGAACTACATTTATGTGCATATTGCATATATCATAGAATGTTCTAGAAAAGTGATGTCATAGGTCTAGGCTTGCATAGCAAACTATTAGTAATTGGTCTAGATGCTTATGTAAGCATTGTTATGTAAAATGAGCCATGTCCATTATCATGTGACCATGAGGTCAACCCTAACCATTCATATGGTTAAGTCAAAAGTTAGGTTAGAAAAGACATGTTTTCAACAGGGATGAGAACCCAATATGCTAGCATAGGGTACTAGCAGGGCCATTTACAGGTTTATATACTGTACATGCTGATGCATGGACCAAGCTATGCACTACCATATCTAGGCATATGTCCTGCAGACCCATTGCCATGTGGCTCCCTATTCTATCTCTGAACTCTGCACATGCTCAGCAGTGCCAGCCATTGCCAAGAAGGTGTAGTATTTGCTATACTGTTGGGCTGTCAATGATGTGGTCACTGCCATAGAAGACAACATGGGCAGATGATGGTATGTCCCAAAAGTGCATTTTGATCATGCAGAAAACAATCAACTGGGACTAGGACAACATGACCAGGACTGACCTTCATCCCTGTTAGAAATATCCTTAGGGAATCAGTGCACAACTATCAAGTGAACTCAGTTGTGCGTGAAACAGCGGACTGTAGTGATTTACCTATCGAGTGAACTACATACATGTTAGCTCAAGTAGGTAATGAATCTGGTAAACGTTAGCTCACCTCAGTCGTGCGTGAAACAATGGACTGAGGTGATGACTATCAAAAGTATGTCCTATATATGCTACTAAATGTATTATGACTAAAGGAGTGTGTTTGTCCTGTGGTAAAGGGCCGGCGAATGTTACCAAGGGGTAGAGACAGTGGCAAAAAAGAGCTGGATATGTGGCGAAGGGTTGGGATATGCGGTCAGGGGCTAGGAAATGTGGCGCTCGTGGCTGCACGTGCGCTTACTAATTCCAACACTCCCCCTCAAGCCATGTGCAGTCCGAGCTTGGCCACAAAAAGCTTGCCCTCATTTTATTCGCCCGTTTTGGTTTCGACATGACCATACCACTTCGTTTGTCAATTCCATGTGGCTGACTCCTCTAGGTCGTGTTTTGATTCAACCTCGTCGGCGCGATGGGTCCAGGTGCGAAGTATGTCGTCGGCGGTTGCTTGGGACTGGTATGGGCACCCTAGGTGTGTGCGCTGTTTCTAACTTGTCGCGATCGTGCTGACCCGACTTGGTATCAGCTAGCAGCTTCGTATTGACTCGTCTCGAGTCGCTGCGTGCGCCGCTCGTTGCGCTGTCCATCTCCCGTTGTCTCCTATCGTCCACGACTCTGTCTCCATCCATTTGATGTGGTCCATTACCAAGCTATAGTATTAATAATATAAGTGACTTACTGAGGATTCTAACAGGTTATGAGCCCTGCCTGCGCTCAGTAAAACAGCCAAGTTCACTCAAAATAACTCGAGATTCAATGGCCAAAATTCTCGCATTCCACCCAAGTGGATGAAACTGGAAAATATGGCGCGAGGCAGTCCAGCAGACTTTGGAAGCCGAAGGACTAGCTGGATACCTCATGGAAACCCCACTGGAATCATTTGACGAAGCAGACGACGCAATGGCTATCCATATTACGTCCAATTCACTCCCGAACTCAGTTTATATTCACCTTATACATCTTGAGACAGCACGAGAATTTATCGAACGTCTTACGACAAGATACTCTGGAGCTATGCAAATGCCAGCACTAGTTTACAAGGTGCACGAGTTCGGAAAGGCGGCGAGAAGTCCGAACATCGAGCAAAAAGGTCACGGGAAGCTTTGCGAACGAAAACGCGACGCGGAGAGGTCAAATAGAGTTGAGTCGAGAAGCCGAAGCGATCAAGAGGACAGCGGCGAGGACGGAAAAGTTCTACGCACCACGGTCACTCCACGGAAACCCGAAACGGCGAGTTGGCAAGTCCACGAAACGACCGCTGACGACGAGAACCCGAACGCGACGAGCACCAAGCCTACCCAGCCAGCGGGTGTGTCGCATACACCACCGGATGAGCTGCTGATGGAGCGAGCCAACGAAGAAGTTGACATAGCCGAAGAGAATGTCGAGAAAGCGGGCAGAGAAGGCGAAAGAGCTGAGAGCATGAGCGGACGAATAGAAGCTGAAGCTGAGGGGCCGGGCAAATGAGCCACAGGTGAAACCCCAGCCAGCGAGGGTTACGCCGCGATGAAAAGCCAAGATGATGGTGGCGACGCGGATGTCGACCACACATCAGAAACGCCGAAGAATACCTGTAACGACAAAATTAGCCCCTCGCAAGTCAACTCACTGGATAGTACGACAAACACGACAGTTTGCGAGATTGACGACGATGAATGCGGCAGCAAAGCGAACGCACGCATACACACGGCCCTGGGCCAGCAGTCAGTCGAGAACGGTCAAGTCAACAAACCATCGGATGTCGAACCGGGTGATAACGTCGATGGCAAACAAAACGGAAGCACCGCATATGCAAGCGCAGACGCGGACGTTGACGGCGAGGTTGAAGAAGAGGCAGAGGAAGTGCGACAGGAAGCGCACGCCAAGAGGGAGAATGCGAAGACGTGTCGTAGCGCGCCGATTGAGGTGGAGAGTGGCCATGCACGAGATATCGGCGACACCGGCTGACGAAAATGATCAGCACACCTCTGAAGGCAATAACGACATACCTGAGCAGCCCCCAGAGTCACCTCCAGCGCTCGACCAGCGTATGCGACGACGAGAAGGGTCCCCGGGAGTAAAGCTCGAGGGGGAGAGGAATATATCTTTGAGCTTTGATGCCAGGAATCAACCTAAGTCGACGAAGAACGTGGTGACAAAAGCTCACAGACGTTTGGATAAAGAGGGGGAGAACTCACCTCCATGGACTCGATTCAAGCCGGATGCGCAAGCGCTATCAACGGGTATCGAGCAATGATGAATATGTGAGAAGTGTGCCGAAAAGCCTACAGAACGCGTCAGAACGTCAGCGCAATGGATTCGAACGAGATCAGACGAAGAACTTATCTGAGGGAGCTCGAGGAGCTCGAAGCGCAGCGGATGGCCAGTGGCAAACCGCAAATACCAGGACAAGACACCACGCCAGGGGGCCGAAAGGCCGGAGGACGCGGATCGGAAAGCGATGGCGGAAGTAGAACACGCCGATTCGATAGATACCGCAGCGGAGATGACGGGAAACGATGGGAGATAAATGGCGTAACGAGTCAGCACGAAGCTGCTGGCTGACAACAAGTCGGGTCAGCACGATCGCGACAAGTTAGAAACGACACACGCACCTAGACCATCTGCACCACTCCCAAGGAACCTCCGACAATCTTCTACACATCCAGATCCACCGCGTCGACGAGGGCGAATCAAATCGCAACCTAGAAGGATCAGTCGAGCAAGATCGACTTACCAAGTCGTAGGGTCATGCCGAGACAAAAACCGGCAGGTCAAACACGTTGAAAATGTCGCATATAGACAGAAGACGATGTACATTCATTACCAAGGCGCGATATGCAATACGCCGAATTCGATCGAGTCGACCGCGCACGCAAATAGCGCAAATGAGCCGCGACTTACCAAATCAGGCAACCACGCCGGCGCCAGGATGCGACGTGATATCAAGTCGATTTACGGACACAAGAATACTCGTTTTACTGGCACACTCATAGGTACTATTCTTTTTGATATACTTTTGAGTTACCCCTGTGCAAACTGCATACTCACAGACCCTATTTCGTGTTTGAGGGGGAGTGTTGGAGTATTTCCGTATATGTACATGGTAGCTTACCTAAGCATGGCTACATCGCACTGTAGTTAGTTTTATAGTTCTTCAGTGACTTACTGAGGATTCTAACACTCCGTTGGCTATGACAAGGTCGATGAAGACATTCATATTCTGATAAGATGTCTCTGCAACGAGAAAATTATGAAATATTTTATTTTTCAGTCTAGTGGTTTATTCAGGCGCATAGATTATTGGATTATCAGCGATTTCAAATAAGTTTGAAGTCCGATTTATTCTATTCTACCAGAATTTAGCCCACAGGAAGTCACCCACTACCTCGTGTTTGAGGGGGAGTAGAATTTTGGTATTACCGTATTTGGTAGCTTACTTAATCATAGCTACATCGTAGTGTAGTTACTTTTCCTAGTACTTCCGAGAGTGACTCAGTGAGTATTCCAACACAAATGACACCCTAACTATTATTATAGGTCTAGGAGGCTGGATCCACATCCCTACCAAACACTCTCCAATCACTTGTCCGACTAAAAGATCGATCACTAAGCTTCCTAAATTTCTTGTTCATTTCGCCCGTATCAAATCTCTCTTTGAAAGTTCTAATCAATGATAGATATATCTTGCGCCATGAGGACATGCTCTTGGACAACGGGAGAGTCGATTTCGAGATATGTGTTAGACTTCACGTCGGATCGGCGTCGCCGCATTAGCTTCCATCTTCACAAAAACTTTGTTATTTGCAGAATTGCCTGTGGAAGCGTTGCAAATCGCCACTACAACAGAGACATCGAAGTAAGGAAAGTTGACAGTATGTGCAACTCACGGGTCGAAGCAAACATATATAGCCTCATCTCCCGACAAAGAAGAATTAGACAAGGCACGTCCCGATCGCACAGCCAGCGAGATTCGGACGCGTGGCTCCTCTTAGGATCGGATTTCGACGGCGATAGGTTCAATTTAACGTCTTCAACGTCGATCACAGCGATTTGCTTTCCCTTTTGCATGCAAAAAATGACCGACTTCAGGAACCCGATCGGGGATGTCTCATAGGCGAGAGTTGACGTTGAGATTGGCATCCTAGCGTAAGGAGGTGAGCGTACTCAGTTGTGTAAGCCTCCTTCATTGCTTGCTACCAATAATTGACTCAACGTCAGTCCCTGAGGCATTATGACGTCCATTGTCGAAACGAAAGGCGAAATGAAATGTTGTCGTTACCTCGGACTCTCTTTTCTCGGCAAGGAACTCCGTATGCCCCATTGAAATGATCTGCCACAGATCACTATTGTGATGGGCGAACACAGATAAGAGCCAAGGTACGAAGGGGGAAAAGGCGGCCATCATGAGGTGGATAAGGTTTACAAGTACGCACAGCCAGGCCAACAATAAAACAGACGCCACAACTTTGTGGGATGGAAGAGATAGGCTTTTCTTGGAAAATTGGATCCAGGGTTCATCGACGGTGGATATGCCTTAACTCGAACCATCTGAAATCGGGAGCCCCATCTTCTTTGAGCTTTCTCGTTTCGGGCGGGCGCAACAGTAAAATTTTATGAGATGGCTATGGTATGAGACTGCGCCGTTGAGCCATAGATCCGGTATCACCCCATGATGAGAAGAAATCAAGACAGGGACAGCAATGAACCACACCCGTGACAAGCTGGAGCGCAATAATTGGCGAACAATTGGATGTGCCGGCAACGTGCGACGTGCGACCGGAGAAAGTATCCTTGCCCCGCTCTATTTCCTTTTTCGTCTAATTGTATCTTCCCTGTTTCTCCCTCCTTTATTGTGTTCTGCATTCACGAAGCCGCGTATTCGTTTGTCTGTGACCTTCTATAATGTAGTCCCTCACTACCAACACAAAAAAGCTTTGCCGTGTTCTGCTTCAGTCTATCAAAACAAAAAACTCTCGGGTGGCTTTTTTGTTTTCACCCATGGTCTCAGACGCGCTTCTTGACGGAGTGGCCCAAGATGGGCACAGCGATCAACCCCTCCAGCTATAAAACACTGGAAACAATGGCAGAGGTCCGACAGCAATCTCCTCGAGTCATTCGCAGCCCATCAATACTCCATCTGATCAAATGGCACCCGCTGCAGCTAACTATTACTCCCCTCCCACTCATGGCGCTTCTAAGCAACGTGGGTACCGCATTTGCGATACCTGTGGTGCAGTCGAGAACCCATCGATACAGAAATTCCGCCTTTGCGGTGGCTGTGTGAGTCCCCTCTGCGATATGATCGCGTACGATCAAGATCTGACCACCTCTCTGTATAGATGACGACTCAGTACTGTGTATGTTGATTATCGCGCCCATGAGGCAGCGCTACGCCCGTGCTTATATTACCCTTGCTTCTATAGTCGCCCGAATGTCAGAAAATGCACTGGCCTTCTCACAAAGCTATTTGCCAGCACACGGCGGCGCAAGTTTCGGAGGCGAAACAGCAAGCCATGAACGCTACATACCATGACGAGAATTTGGTCAAACATCTGCGTAAATTTACCTCTACGCATTCCTCCCTATTGGGATGGGCGGGATTCCAAGCGCTTCAACTGAAACGGCTCCCTGCAAACATTCGGCAGAATGCCTTGCTTATCGAACTCAGTTACAATCCACACGCTGAGTCACTCTACCGGTATGTCATTTAGTTCCCGGGCCTCGTGTCTTCCCTCCTTACACAACCGGATCTTTCCAGATTCTCCGTGGCAGGCACGCATATCGTGCCCAGGTCATATGTGACCAACCATGATCCCCTCGTGGCCGCAGATATTGATCGGAGAGAGGAGCGGTGTCGCCGGAGTGGCGGCATTGGGACCCTCGTCATCTTGGTACAATGCAATGGCATCAGCCAGGTGATGCCTGTGGAGGTTGACCCACCCAGCAAGATCACCTGGGATCCGAGGGATGACTGGGCAGAAGTCCTCCGTCACTTCGTCGAATCCGGACGAACGGATTTCAAACCCATATCAACAACAGCTCGAGGGTGCGTTCTTCGTTTCACACACCGTTCTATTCTTCGAGCCGACATATGCCAGCAGGGTCGTTTACGGATGAATCCGCCGTAACTTCCTCTTGACTATGGAGCGCACTGTTTTGTCTTTCTACCGCGATTTTCTGGTCCTACCTGATCGTTTTTTCGTCCAACGTCGATCGTTGCTTACTTTATCCCTTTAATTCGCATCCTTGTCTTTTCGGACATTAGCTCTGTTGTACTATATCCCACATGCACTCCGTACGCACGCTCTGTAACACTAAAAACGGATTCCGGTGTCCTTAATAGCCATCAATAAACGATATAGATTTTCGAACATTCATCCATTCCATGCTGAGCGATTGATATAAACTGCTGACTAAGAGCTACATTGAAGCTATGCCGAACAACGCTGAGACATCATCACGACTCTTCGTCCAACCATATTTTGTCAAGTCTCCTCATGAATTCTGCGGCGCAACGAAGATCACATACATCGGGTCCCACCGATGGATCTCGCACGATCACACTTCGAGATGCCCAACCACGTTCAGAGGCTAGCGACACTGTAGAAGGTGGTTCCGGACCATCCACTGGAGAGCCAAATGCGACCGTGGGCGTACTCAAACTTCGCGGTGTACAGCGCCGTACGCGCCAACGTGTCGCCTGGGGCGCTGATGTTGTTGACAATGAAGGATGTGGGAAAAAGAAATCCAAGAGTATGTGTCTACCGTACGCATGTCAGGTGCACATATGCTGACGCCCAACGACCTGCATCGTGTGCGCAACAGTCTGTTGTATATACCACAAGTCACGGCGGTTTGACGAGTCGTCGTCCGAGTCTGACTCTTCATCTGCGTCCGATTTGGACGAGTGTAGAGAGCATCACCATGGCGGTGACCAGGCCCGTCCGACGGGACACTATCATCATACATCTCATAGACATGGTGGCGAAGACAATATCGTGCGGCGAGAAGGGCGTGGTGGTGCTGTACATGAGTTGGACCCAGACTCGGACATGAATGCGTACGAGAGGGCGCCAAAGCGGAGAAGCTAGGTGAGCACAAGTGCGTAGGCTTTGTGGATGGCGTTGGAGTCAACGGGCAGGACTTTCAGTTACTGTATGTTGGTATAATATTCACGTCGCACTGCTGTATACGACGAAATGACTTGCAAGAATGTATCCCAACTGTCGTTGCACCATACATGGCTGGCCTGTGTCCCCTTCATAGCTGGCATGGCCCTGGAGCAAACAGTTCTACTGATAGGAACCTGACGCTTACTTGTACAGGATAGTAAACAGAATACACGTACAAGGGCAGTCTAAATAGAAGGATCAAAAGGTATAACAGATGCCGAAAGACCATTCGCCTGAAAATATTATGCAGTAGCATACCCTTCGATCAATGTCTTCAACATCTCCTTTGGCATCCGAGGCTCCATGTAGAAGCTGATAGGTTTGACGCCATGTAGGGCGCCGTTTAGGAACGCCAAGTCATCAGCAGGCTTAGAACTATCTATCGAGATATGAAATGCCCAGAGAATCAAAGCAGTATTAATAAAAATCGACCTATAAAGGAATTACACATTGTCAGTTCCGGGACTTTTTATTTTGAAGGGCAAGGGAACTTGCCTCGTGGCAACATGTTGCCCAGGACACACTCTAGTGGTATGTGTTCAGCAACCGACAGCTATTTATCGAATGGTACTCACCGTCTGCCAAAACCAAAGTAAGGAAACTTGAGGTCATCTCCCAACTTTCCATCTGACGTCAACCATCGCGTCAAGTCAAACATCTCCGGGTCAGGGAAGACTTCAGGATCGCGAGAGATGGCCCTTTTTGAACCCGTCTAGCACAACTAGACATCGAATGTAGGTGTGTCGCTCACCAATGATTCCCAAACACTGTCGTCCCTGCAGGTATGTAGTAATCGTCCTGGGAACAGCTCAGAATGGTAGCGACAATCAACCTCAAGGAGATGACACTCACCCAAATGATATCCTCCGTAGATCGGTGAGCAATGCCTACGTAGAATAATGTCACGAGTTTGGTAGATAGATGACTAATGCTGGGAGCTTACCACCAGTTACTAGGGGTCTCCATCGCATTGACTCAAGGATGAAGGCACAAAGCACAGGTAACGACTTCTCGTCCTCAAACGTGGGAACTGTAAAAGCGCGGATGGTGAGACGGAGCGCTCGAAAGACAGAGATAAGACGAACGTCGAACGTTACCAACTACAACATCCAGCTCGGCGCGCACTGCCGCTTGTGCCTTGGGGTGGCAGGCAGCAGCCATCATGGCAATGCAAATCGCAAGCGCCGTCTAAACTTTGTGTGAGGGACTGTCATAGTGAGATCAGTCAACATACAGTGTCTGTAGCTGCAGAATATATGCCACCGGCGAGAAACGCCATCTCGGTCTCACTCAGGCCAAAATCTATTTCTCTCGCAAGAAGAAATTTGGCAAACGACGGGCTCGAGTTAGGGTCACTCTGTGCAATGATTGCGATACATTATCAAGAATGGTCCTGGGGTCAGATGGGTGGCAGGGAGCGTACCATCTGCAGCTTGACTCCGTCTAGTTGACGGTGGAACAGCTTGCAGTCCTCGGTAAACCCTTGACGCAACTCTCGTCCATACCACGGCAAGTATTTCAACCACGGAAAACTATCCACAAGGTAAGCGCCGGGGAGCAACGTCAATACAAGCCTTTTAAGTGACTTCCGGAGTTCCAACATGTCGGGATCCGACGCATGTGTCGGGGTAGATTTCCCATACGTGAGCTTGAGGGAAATAGAGGCCGAGAAACTGTGAGCTGAGATCGAAAAAAGTGCTGCGACAAAGACAAGGAAGACATACACGCTTGCATGATCTTGAAACCGCTCCGGGCTTTCTAGTAGACCCAGAAGCATCCTTTTAGCATGCAACATCTGCAACGGTTCGTATGTTCGTGCTACTCTCGGTTGAAGATGTGTATGGAGAGCCCTGGAGCAAGCACATCAACGTTTGATAATCTTTGCCAAGGGGCCGCTGTCATCGTCTAATTGTACCAACCTTCGCATCCGTTTCAACCGCTCGCCGACAGGAGTGAATAATGTTCGGAAACCACCACCCAACAGTTCTCCACCGGCAATCAACCGGGGTCGATCAGCCAACGCCACTCCTCGCTTCTCCATAATGTCCATGGCAGCCTAGTACCCTGTCAGGTCTACTGGAGCCGTTTTACAAGATACATGCGACCATGCTTGCCTTATGACGCCCAATGACCACATAACGGTCCATGCCCTCCCTTAGCGATATGAGCGGTCCATACTGCTCGATCCAAGACCCTAACGTCAAAAAAGGGCTAAGGACGATCGGTACATGTGCATGACAATAAACAACTGACTATAACATGGATCAAAAAAAGGAACGCACTTTTTCTTTGGTAGACGATGCCCCATGATGGAATTTGCAGGTGGACCCGGTGGAAATCTGTGATATGCCTTTCGGACAGGCACGGCGTTGTGATCATATCGCATGCGAAACCAAAAGAAACAAAGGGAAATGAGAGTAGCCCCCACGACAATGACGCCAAGCACGTTCCCATCAGAAGACATCGCAAGACACTTGAGACTCGGGAAGGAAGGAAGAGAGAAAAAAAACGATGCGCTGGCCTGGGCCGAGGTATGACACTATAAGGCCATTAGAAGCACTACACGTAATTCGCATGTCATGCATGATGCACGATGATTCGTGCCGTACACTTCATCCGACGAACCTTGTGTCAAATAAACTGATAACCCCACTTGGAGTTGAAACCCGCGCGAAGTGAAATCCTGTTCATCGTTAGGACACTTTGATTGATATGGATTAACGGGAAATACTATATCGTAGTGTAAGGATGATAGAAAGGTCGAGTTACAGACTCGGTAACATGGTAGTGCTATACACTATGTTATGGGGGAAACGAACCCTGTCCGCTACCGGGGGCGACGGCTGTCGTGACCATTACGTAAGAATGTTGCCATTGTCGAAACACTAGTTCCCAAAATTCTCGATGTGCTAACGAGGTTGTTCTTTCTGCTTCAAGGCTTCCCGTCCAACCACACTGCACTATCAGCGAGCACAACAGCCGCTGAAATCACACTGGCTATATAATTTGGCGCGCCTTGCCCTCACTATCGACGCCACCGCATGGCTACGGCTACACTTTCAAGCAGCCACCGAACGGCCCGCTGCGCAGTACTTCAAGTTGCAGCTGTTTTTACGCGAATATACGTTCGGCGACCGGGATACACCGGTCACCTGTACCGGCATCACTCTCCATTCCTTTGCTGACGGACCCACGCCGGTTAGATATCATCGCCTCTTAATTTGCAACTGATGCCACAGTGCCGTGCCTTGGCTCGATATTGATTACCGATGCTAGAGTTCAAATCATGGTGGGCGCATTGTTCCATCGAGCACGGAACAATACATATATCCCGAACCACGAGGCACTGCCGACTCAGTGCCGAGGAAAACTGTGCTGTATGTGCGCCTCAGGTGCGTGCGCTCAATTGAAGGGTTATTGGCACCAGGAACCTTCTACTAACTCAGTGGCATTGAAGCGGTGCAAGTGAAACTCGGACGCTCGCTCGACCCTCATGGGCCACGCCCCGTTCGTGACTGGACAAGGACGATGGACCCGGCCCGGCGATCTGCACCAGACGATCTATTGTCGTCGCTGTATCAGCCTGAGCGCAGGCGACGAAAACCTTGCCCGGCGCTTCCCCGGACGGAACAATAGCCACTCAACGGCGCTAGTGAAACATGACGGGACAAGTAGTTGACGTTTACAAGTGCGAATATTTGTTCGGCATCAATGTTGGTACCATAGTTCTTGTCGTGGCACTGAAGGCAGTCACGGGGTGTACATGATGGGTTCGTCGAGGAGCGGGGCTAACTGTAACAGGTATAGTA
>JBBPKE010000577.1:0-15919 GCA_038089095.1 Tylopilus orsonianus | reverse complement strand
GGAGTCAAGATTGGAGATGTTGGTGTTGTCTTGCCCAGGGACGGTAGCTTTGACGTATTGTTCAACATCACGCTACCGGGAGACAAGCAGCCGTATCCTGGGCTTTTACCAGAGGATTTTGTTCCCATAACACTGGATCCAGTACACGTCGCTACCTATCGTGACGCACTGCCGGTACACAACATTACTCCTAGCCCCTCTGTGGAATTAAAGACCAAGAAATTATCTGATATGCGTGACCAAACGCCATCAAAGTGGGTTACTGTCCGGTAGAATTTAGACCGCCCTTAGACTGATCTTGTTCAAGGGCCGAATACGAATTTAGTCTGTCCAAGGCAGATGGCGCGATCATCATTCTCCCAGAAGGTGCTCTAAGCCGTGGTTTACAAGGAGAGGGAATATTTCTGGACGAAGCCATTCGAAGTGCGATTAATTGGTACCGATGTGCCACTCAGACGGGCGGCCGCCTTATCGGTAATGATACTCTCTACCTAGTCACAGGCTTCCATAAAACAAGTTCCTGGTCCCTTGGAGTGGCGCGGAGCGTTTCCAGTCTTCATAACCCGCGTTTCGTCTCTTTCAAAGTAGGGCGAATTGGTAGGGGCACTGTCACAGCGGAGGCTTACAGTTGGCAAGTCACGCATGGTTTCGAGGAACGTGTTGGGCCCAAGTATCCTTTTAAGGTTTCAGATTACGTCTCACACGGGGGGAGTCGCGACGATGTTCCGGACTACATGTCGAATGGAGAGGGTCGCGAGGACGTTCCTAACCAAACAATATTCATTCGCGGATTTAGGATCACGATCAACAAGCTTCTGTACTGGGAAATGGTTTCCCTCAAGACTCAAGAGCACAACCATTTTAGGTTCACTGGATTTGGCTCCGACATGATCAATTTTCTAACGAGCAGAAAATCCGGGCATGCGTCGTCTGGCGCCCGAGGTGTTGTGGGCCATGAAGCGAATCAAGGTTCTTCTAAAAGCCAGGCCAACACGAACTTACGCGTCGTGATTGATCGCATGCCGAGTGTTCCGCAGGGGAGTCTATCAATATATTGTGATTATCATGCTCTATTATTTGCTATTCCAGACTTTTCACCCTGGGGATTCAATTAATCGGTATATCTTGGAAGAGGTTTGTATAATGATCTATAAGAGTAAGCTACAATGACTGAGTTCCTCGTCCTTCATTTTTCAGAAACCTCATGTGATGGTTGCGCTCACCCACGATAGTCTTTGGATCGACATGCTTCAAACGGTTCGTCTTTGCCCACTCGCCAATGCACGTTTTTATCTCCATGATATCGCAGGGATTAATGGAACTTTCTGACTTTTCACATCAAAAACGTCTTCGGGACATGCTATCCAAAAACTACAGAGTGATTGTACAGGACGGCAAGTTTTCTCTGCCCATCGATTTGGATTTCCGCTTAACTACAATAGGTGCCGCATACCTCGAGAGAAGGTAGGTCTTTTAGCTCGTGTTAATTTTGCCATGTCTTCGAATCTTTGGTAATTGTCTTTTTGGAAGCTCATCTCGCGGACGCTCCTCGACATTTTTACAGTCCCAGGAATCTCCGTTTAGTACCTATCAGTTTCTGAGTATGGAACCTCAGAGATGGGAATCGCTACCTGAGTGTGCCAACTGTCTCCCTTTGCTTTGGGTTACTGACAGATGCCATGAGGCACCTACATGAGCTCTTGGAACTTCCACTGGTAGATCTTACTAACAGCGTTGTTAGATTGGAAGGTGTATATACTAGAAGTGGGGATTTTAGTGATGTGTATAGGTGTATGTGCAATAGTGACGGTCGAAAAATAGAGGTTTGTGTTGGCTCATTGAATTTCGTATGGTGACTTCATCACACTTCAGGCCGCTGTGAAAGTATTGAGATCCGGACTTTCAGAGGAAAGGGATACGAGGGACAACAAGGTACTTACGTTCGGTTCCTCAGCACTAGGATTGATGTGGAACTGACAAACAGAAGCTGCGTCGAGAGCTCGGAATTTGGAAATTATTAGATCACATAAACATCGTTCCTTTCTTGGGTGTCGTGCATGGATTCATCACACCAGGGGTCTCTTCCCCTGTGTCACTGTGGATGCCTAACGACACACTTATGAGCTTTGTGAAGAAGCGTGGTGAACACCTTTCGGTTTCCCACCGGCTCCGGTTTGTTCGTGATATTCAATAGCTACGGTCTGCACCCGCTGACTCGCGAGGGATAGCTGTTGGATATTGCTGAAGGGTTGCGCTACTGTAGGTTTCCAGTTTGATTAACAAGATATTTCGTTTGATATATTTCACAGTGCATTCGTATCCAATTGCTCATTGTAATCTTAGTCCGGTATGTATTGTGAAGCTAATTTTAGTTACAGCTGACACTTTATAAAGAATAATGTGCTACTCGATGCAGACTATACTGTGCGTCTAGCTGGCTTTGGGAATGCATTCTGGGTAGGGGACCTCCCAGAAGCTTTCCATTACCTTCGGGGAGTAGATACTCTACTAGGCACTCTGTGGTGGGCTGCACCTGAGCAAATAGTTCGCGAATCTCCCACGGTCAAGTCCGATATTTATTCCTTCGGCAGTATGGCTCTCACTGTACGTTTTTCGCAGCTGTAGTGACTGTACACTGATGTTCCTCGACAGGTGCTGTCTGGACAGCAACCATGGTCTGAAGTTGAAGCGGATGAAACTGTCATGCTTTTGTTGAGAAGGGGTCAAAACCCTGGTCGGCCGACACTCCACCTGATTGAGGATAAACACTGGGAATTGATACAAAGCTGTTGGTCAGCTGCTGAAAGTCGACCATCAGCAGAAGATGTCATGGCTTCCATCCAACGATTTTTAGTGGGCTGCCCACCCGCACATTCTCTACGTGACATGTTTGTCACCCAAACGCACTCCGAGTTGGGCGTCAGCTCCACCGATAAGACCACTATTACAGCCAATCAATCCAACCAGGCGGATGGTTTCCGAGATCCATTAGTTGCACTTGCCTCACTTACTGTGGGGACATTCTCCAGCTCTCTCAATTCTCAGGCCCTGAACTACCGTACACCAACCTTGTGTGTTATATTGTCGTCATGTGTGCTGTGTGGTTGACCATATCCTCAGGTTCGCCTTGATCATCGGAATTGATCGCTATGTCAACTGCAAGCAGCTCCATGGGGCAGTCGCCGATGCGAATGACGTGAAGAAACACTTGGAAGAGTCTCTCGGAGTCCCTCGTCATAACATTCGCACACTTCTCGACGGCCAGGCGACTCGCCATAAAATTATCGACGCGTTCAAGCGCCTTCAAGGGGATCAACGGATTAACGAAGGCGATCCCATTCTGATCTTCTTCGCCGGACACGGTGGAGAGCTACCCACGCCAGCAGATTGGAACGTCGAAAGAAACAAGATTCAGTGCC
Source organism: Tylopilus orsonianus (assembly GCA_038089095.1). Taxonomy (NCBI): domain Eukaryota; kingdom Fungi; phylum Basidiomycota; class Agaricomycetes; order Boletales; family Boletaceae; genus Tylopilus; species Tylopilus orsonianus. The sequence goes on along the minus strand of JBBPKE010000577.1, from coordinate 12,500 downwards.
TAGTCCCTTACGATTATAAACCTAAATCCGTATATCCAATTCCTGACTACACAATTGGCGCTCTGATCAACAAGATTGCATCCAAGAAACACAACAACATTGTGAGCACTATACCATGTCACGTTTGGATTGTCCATCTGTTGACCATGCCCGGCAGACTGTCATATTTGACTGCTGCCATTCTGCTGGAGGTGCTAGAGTTGAAAATAATGGATACGTAACTCGCACAGTGGATCTCGATCACATTATCCTGAAAGAGCTCGATAGAGACATCTGGGGAGGACACGTTGGAGCAACTCGTGCCATTGGTTGTCTCACAGAGCGTGGTCTCCAGTCCCATGTCCTTTTGGCTGCCTGTAAGGAGAGAGAGTTCGCTTATGAATATGGTGGTCGAGGACTGTTCACAGAGGCACTTGTGCAGAAGCTCAGGAACCATGTTGGGGAGAGTCTCACCTACGTCGGGATTATCGATGGTCTCCAGATATCGGACAGGCACGTAACGTATATTCCAGAAATAATCGTGGTACTCACTTTAACTGTTATTCGGCACATGCAGGCAGAATCCTCAGTGTATCGGAATTCACCAGCACCGTGTAATATTCAGCGTGGAAGTGCCCACTGGTGCCAGAGTTCGCTATCCAGTCAGCGTCGATAAACGCGGACGCTACATCATTGATGCAGGTCGCGCACACGGTGTATTGGATGGGGTCGAATTCACGTTTTATAGTGTATCGCAACGTCGACGATCGAAACTGGGTGTTATAAAGATTGATTCTGGCCGGACCGCCGAGGTTGATGATTTCCGAACCACGTTTATTATGTCTGGAATGCAACTCGACGATGACACGTTCGCAATGCTGACTCGGGTCGGGAAGGTACCCCTCTACTTGCGGGGCCTCGAAGAAAGCCACTTGGTGGCTCACGAGACTCTTCGAGACATTGTTGACAGGGATCAAAATGTCCGGATTGTGAAGCAAGCTAGGGATGCGAGACTAGAAATCGCGATGGAGAATAAACAAGTTGTTTTCAGGGTCCTGGATCGGCGGGTGAAGGAGTTTGGACTGAGGAGACTACCTCACATGGCCACCCTCGATAATGTTGCGAAGGTATTGAATGCGGCGGCGCATTACTACTGGTACCTCGATCTCGCGAACAGTAAGCGCCTCCAGGACGACAAAGGTGTGGTCGTCGACTTCCATCTTTTGAAGGACAGATACGACTGCTTTGGGTTACCGTACATGGAAGCAGTCCCCGGTCCGGGACTTCGTCAACAAGGTTCCGCAGATCGTCTCGACGTCATCGAATTTGTAGTTACTCCGAATGCAAAATACGGGATTAAAATCACGAACACTACGCGAAGGGACTTCTATGTTAATGTGTTCTTGTTCAATAATGGTAGTTTAAGCATAGGTAAGTAAATCTAATGAGTCATTGTTCTTCGAGCTTTCGTTAATGTAGTTCAGCCCCATGCTACACACAATCAAACGCCGGCAATCCTGAAGCACCACTAAAAGCAAATGGGACGTTCTGCATTGGATACGGGCCAGGAGGGACAGTCCCACTGAATTTTTCGTTAGCGACAGGGCAGGATGTCGATGTTGCTTACCTAGTGACCTTTTTTGCGACTCGGCCGATCGATCTAACTGATATCGGGCGGATATCACCATTTTCCGGTATGAACAGGCCTGGCTCGGCATACTGGGCTGAGCGTCAAGGTGACTTGGCAACAATAGATGGCACAGATAAAAAACAAGCCTGGTTCACCATAGTGATTCCTGTTGTGCAAAGAGCCGGTACTACTGTTGGTAGCACCATGAAGCACATTAGACACGTTTGATTACTAGTTCCTCTCGGTACAAGTCGTGACGCGACCTTGTTACTAAATGTTCATGAATCACCTATCCACTAATACATTGTATGCTAACTATAGGACGCACGATTCGACATGCTTCATAGTACATAGCGCTTCTTGGAATGATTGAATGCCGGTCTGAGGCCACGCGAAGCGCGAGCTCAGCCACAGAGCTCGGTCTTCGGACGAGCGTAGGTAACTGGACTCGTAGCCTTCTCACCATGATTGCCAGCCTCAAGCCCGAGCGACCTCGTTTTCATCGTGCCCACCCGCCGCTCGCTTCACGTTGTCACCACCGCGATGCCTCACATCCTCAGTCTCTCCGCTGGGTCCTCCACGCGCAGCCGTGTTATCCCCGCGTTCGCTCGGTGCCGCGCCGCGAGGCGGTCCCACCCTCATCGAAATTGATGCATCTGTGGCAATAAGTGACCCATCTGTGATCATCTGTGACCTGCCAACCTCGCGGTTTGACCGAGCTCATTGTACAACCTGACTGTAGCGCGCTCACCCGAGAGAACCTTGGTTCATCGGTCATCGATCATAACCCAACCGGTTCTATGCCCTCTCAGATATATGGGCAGGGTATCAGAGTTTCCGAGATATCTCATGCTTGTGCGCAGATGCGAGCAAAAGCGCATAGTTTGACAGCTTAGCCAGTCGTGTTCGCACATCCATTCGCCAGCGTCAGGGATTTTAGTCATCTCACACGTGTACAAACGAGGTCGAACGCAACAATGCTAACGATCGAAAAGCGGAAAGGGAAAAAAAAAAGAAGAAAAAGGTAAAGACGCAGGGTTGTACCACGACTTGTAGTATCAAGAGGAACCAGTAATCAAGTGTATCTAATATGCTTCATGGTACTACCAGCTGTAGTACCGGCTCTTTGCACAACAGGAATCACTATGGTGAACCAGACTTGTTTTTTATCCTTGCCATTCATTGTTGCCGAGCCACCTTCACGCTCACCAAGGTGTGCCGAGGAAGGTCTATTCATATTATCAGAAAAGGGTGACGTCTGCCCGATGTCGGTTAGATCGATCGGCTGAGTCGCAAAGAAAGTCGCCAGATAGGCAACGTCGACTTCTTGCCCTTTCGTCAAAGAAAATTCAAGTGGGACTGCCCCTCCCGGCCCGTACCCAATGCAGAACGTCCCATTTGCTTTTAGTGGTGCTTCAGGATTGCCGGCGTTTGACTGTGTGTAGCATGGGGCTGAACTACATTAACGAAAGCTCGAAGAACAATGACTCATCAGACTTGCTTACCTATGCTTAAACTACCATTATTGAACAAGAACACATTAACATATAAGGGCCTTCCCCTTCTGTTCGTGATTTTAATCCCGTATTTCGCACCCGGAGTGACTACAAATTCGATGACGTCGAGATGATCTGCGGAACCCTGTTGACCGAGTCCTGGACCGGGGACCGGTTCCATGTACGGTAACCCAAAGCAATCGTGTTCGTCCTTCAAAAGATGCAAGTCGACGACCACACCTTTGTGGTCCTGGAGGCGCTTACTGTTCGCGAGATCGAGATACCAGTAGTAATGCGCCGCCGCATTCAATACCTTCGCAACATTATCGAGGGTGGCCGTGTGGGGTAGTCTCCTCAGCCCGAACTCCTTCACCCGCTGATCCAGGACCCTAAAAACAACCTGTTCATTCTCCATCGCAATTTCTAGTCTCGCATCCCCAGCTTGCTTCACAATTCGGGCACTTGGATCGTTGTGAACAATGTCTCGAAGAGCCTCGTGGGTCATCGAGTAGCTTCCTTCGAGGCCCGGCAAGTAGAGCGGTACTTTCCCAACCCAAGTCAGCATTGCGAATGTGTTGTTGCCGAGTTGCATTCCTGACATAATAAACGTGGTATGGAAATCATCGACCTCGGCGGTCTGACCAGAATCAATCTTTATAACACCCAGTTTCGATCGTCGACCTTGCGATACACTGTAGAACGTGAATTCGACCCCATCCAGTATGCCGTGTGCGCGGCCTGCACCAATAATGTAGCGTCCGCGTTTATCGACGCTGGCTGGATAGCGAACTCTAGCGCCAGTGGGCACCTCCATACTGAATATTACACGGTGCTGGTGAATTCCGATACACTGAGGATTCTGCCTGCATGTGCCGAATAAGAGTAAAAGTGAGTCCCACAAGCATTTTTGGAATAAATTTCACGTGCCTGTCTGATATCTGGAGGCCGTTGATAATCCCAGCATAGGTGAGACTCTCCCCATCATAGTTCCCGAGCTTCTGCACAAGTGCCTTTGTGAATAGACCTCGGCCACCATATTCATAAGCGAATTCTTTCTCTTTACAGGCAGCCAAAAGGACGTGGGACTGGAGACTACGATCTGTGAGACAACCAATGGCGCGAGTTGCCCCATTGTGACCTCCCCAGATGTCTCTATCGAGATCTTTCAGGATAATGGGATCGAGATCCACTGTGCGAATCACGTATCCATCTTTCTCGATTCTAGCACCCCCAGCAGAATGACAGCAGTCGAAGATGACAGTCTGTCCGGCATGGTCAACATGTGGACAATCCGAGCGCGACACGGTATAGTGCTCACGATGTTATTGTGTTTCTTGAATGCAATCTGGTTGATTAGGGCGCCAATTGTGTAGTCAGGAATTGGATATACGGAATTAGGTTTATAGTCGTAAGGGACTAGGCACTGAATCTTGTTTCCTTCGACATTCCAATCGGCTGGCGTGGGTAGCTCTCCACCGTGCCCGGCGAAGAAGATCAGAATGGGATCGCCTTTGTTAATCCGTTGATCCCCTTGAAGAAGCTTGAGCGCTTCGATAATTTTACGGCGAGTCGCCTGGCCATCGAGAAGTGTGCGAATGTTATGACTAGGGACTCCGAGAAACTCTTCCAAGTGTTTTTTCACGTCATTCGCATCGGCGACTGCTCCATGGAGCTGCTTGCAGTTGACATAGCGATCAATTCCGATGATCAAGGCGAACCTGAGGATATGGTCAACCACGCAGCACACATGACGACAATATAACACACAAGTTTGGTGTACGGTAGTTCGGGGCCTGAGAGTTAGTAGAACTGGAGGATGCCCCCATGATAAAGTGAGACGAGTGCAGTTAATGGACCTTGACCCCTCATCGACGTCCTTTTAAGACATTGCTTTTGTCGTTTAGGCGGCCTGGGTGGGGCATAGGGCTCTATTACACGAGTAAAGTTCGAGTGGGAATTAAGTTGCGAAGCCGTGACTCGTTTGCTATGTGAGCCACGGCGCTTGTTCTGAGCCCTATTTGTGCCGAAAACGAAGATAGTTCAACATTGGAAGAGAGAACTCTCTTGATCATCCTGTGACGATGCCAACGCACCTAACGTAAAGAGCGTGTAGAAATACCGTTTCAGAGCCTCAAAGCGTGATCTGTGGTCATTTCCCAGTGATTACACGGGGTAAGCGTCTATCCTGATGACGAATAAGGTTCGGATAGGGTCCTTCACTGGAGCTATCGGCGGAAGCGTCGTGCCAACCGTAGTCCAAACTCTACTATGGAGGAGGTAGAGGGGTACTTCTTCCGCGACTCTTCTAAAGAAGCGCAGGGGACGAAATGATGTGACCGATTCCCTGATGATCCAAAATAGGAGGTACAAAACGCACTGGGAAAATTACAAGGAACTTCTGGACATCTGACCGTGAGCTGCAGGATCTATACGATTCCCACCCTCTGACTATACAGCGGCCGAGATCGGCTCCACTCTACCACGTCCTCGCAGGCGAACGGTTATGCGCTGATTGGGCCACACGACGTGTTCACCCCCATGGCCTTACGATCCTTCGAGTGATAGCGCCGTTCACTTCGGCCTACTCTTCGAGACTGGATCCAGGAGAAAATGGTATCCGCGCAGGTGCTTGAAGGATCAAGGGCTCTGGGTCAGATGTCCTCACTGTTGGCGCCAGGCCTTCGTGGGCGGTTTTCTCCCAGTGCGCTCATGCAGGATGCTGTATGCAAGACAATGACCGTACAGGGTTTTGCAAATGTTCCGTGAGGTGGGCGAGGATACGATCCCTCAGCAAGCAGGAATGGCGGTGTCAGCTGATTACTCGATCCCGAGTATTCCGGGTATGTGGTACGCGAATCCATGTGCTGAGAAGCTTTGCCAACGACACGAGGTGTCCACACCGCGCAAGGCCAAGGCAGAGGAAGACGACGTGACTATAACGTAATCCTTGGAGAATTTTCTACGCCCATGAAGAGATGAAATGTCTTCATATCCGCAAAGTGCGGTCATTGTAATTGTACCTACATATATAAGGGGAGTTCAGAATAGAAAGCGGGCCCCGTTTTGGGTTGGGTTTGGAATTGAAAATGGATTTGGTTTACCAAAACCGCTTTGTACTTTGACATAACCTGTTTTGAACCTGTTTTGACCGTTTTCGAGTGTTGATTTCGTGCACTGCGGGTAACGCTCCATCTGGGTTTCGATTGTTCACTCGGAGCTTAAAATAGACGAAATTATCGCATGGTCTTGGAGGCAGCCATAGAGTAAGACTATGTGATAAAAGACCTGAATATGTATTCACATATTACTTTAAATAAAAAACAAACAGTTAAGAGGTAATTAACGGTGTGTAACGACGAGCAAGTAGTACAAATGTTGAGCTACTGCGAGCAGCGGCGACAACTAGGAGTTAAAACTCAGTCGCGTTGCTGAGGGTGACTGTCCGATTGTACCGAAATCGACCACCAAATCGACCAAAGCGGTTTTGGACTTCTTCGTCCAAATCCATTCTCAAATCCAAACCCAAAACGGTCCCAAAACGGGGCCCGTTTTCTATTCTGAGTTCCCCTATTGCCCGAGTAAAATAGGAGAGATTATAGTGGCCTTGCTGTCCAAGTCACGCTCCAGATTATACTATCAGTTTTTTTCTCACCGAGCCTACGGAATAGCACAGTTGGGCTCGATACAGAGCGCAAACATACTGTGCACTGACAGGCCTACCTCATTTTCGATCCGCCAAGCTTCTCAAACCCTGATACATGCCAACCCAATGGGCAGTGTCGTTGGCATGGAACACGTGACCTACCAACTTACCACGCGTCATAGTGTACACGTGTTAAGGGTCCAATCAATTGAACAGTTCAGCCAAGCTGTGGATGATCTATGTAACGGTCCTGTGTAGCTGCTCCTCTCTAGTGATGGGCCAGTCTGATGGCGTCGAAACACAAGTAATTGGAGATAGCAGTAGACTGCAACTCCTAGTAGACAGACAGTCGTTGTGATGGCCAGATGGCCTCTCCAACCAACTTTCCAGCAGATTAAGAAGCTTGCCCAAGAGACGTGACGCCCCTCATCCTCGCCGTCCATAGCGGGTTCGATGACGAGACGAGGCGTGTGATTTCCGTCGGGGGGGAGAGAAGACTTTCCCACGTCCTGGAACTCCCAAGCTTTTGGTCCTACATTTCCCGGTATGTAGTAGGGAAGGGGTGGGTTGGGATCGGTTGCATACTGACGGTGTCTCGCCAGCTAGGAACCCACCCGCGCTGCGCTCTCTTGCCTTTGTCAGACGATACGTTTCCCTCTTTTCGTATGTGCGGCGAAGACACAAACTCAACCCAGTTGGCTGCGTTGTGTGTAGAGGTATACAAACTGAACCGCTTCCTCCGTTTGCCTCGGATGGAATTTTGAACGATTAACGTCTGAAGCGTCCTTCGAGTCCTCATTTCACCATCTACCAGCCTCAGCTAACCTGGTTGGGGTCCATCGCGAACCGGGTCACGGGCGCAGGTCTCTCTACTCGTGAGTTGACCAGGGGGCTGCATGATGCCGACGCAGCGACTGATTCGACATGTGCATAGACAATGCTCTATGGTTTTGCGCTCGCATACCTCGCCGCCCCGGGCATCTTTGACAGCGCCCAAGTGATTGAACTGGTGGCAGGGTTACCCGAGTATGTCAAGATTTGTGCCAAGGTCGTGCTCGCGGCGCCGTTTGCGTTCCATGGATGGAACGGGGTGCGGCATCTGGCCTGTTAGCCGCGATGGCGTTGTCGACGACGGTGTACTTGGTGTAGTGACGCGCCAGTGATAGACAGGCGCGCGTGCACCGCCCCCGGTGCAACTCCGCGAGCGACCATGGTACTATAGCGCTTCCGCCCTCTGGACCTGGTTTATCGAGTCTCACACTTGGCGGTGCCACAAGAACAGCTCACGACTTCGCTGCCGCTCAACCAGTTCCCACGCCCTTGGGACGCACACTCAGCCATGTACACCACTACTGCGATACCGATTCTAGACCATACAAGGACGAAGACGTCCTGCTCGGTCTGCAACTTTTGGCTTACCTGAGCAAGTACCCGCACGTAAGACAGGCGTTTTACAAGCAGCGACCATCGTTTCATCCTGCAGCGGTAAATCTGCCCGCCAATCACGCCGCTCAGCAACAAGTTGCCTGCCCGAGTACGGCGCGGCCTATCCCGCCTCAACCTACCAAGGAAAGCCATTGCTTTTCCGCGCGTTTACTTCTGCCACTGCAAGAGGGAAGGAGAATGAAAAGGTTACTCTGGCAACCACGGCGACTACGACCACGACCGCGCCTCCGCGGATGACGAACGTCTTTTCGCTTGTTGAACGGTTTACATTTAGGCCGAGTTCATCGGAGAACGATTTACCCAACCCTCCCCCAAAGCTTCCTCCAGAAATCCAATACTGGGTTGGTATTATCATGAGGAATGCGTGTCGGAAGGACGACAGTAGGGGTGGTGTTCGGCAGTGTGCAAACAGTGAGCTGCTCGTTTCTGCACTGAATCGTTTATTAACTCGGGCTGGTTTTTTTTAGTGCTGTGTGGTAAACGGGAATCGTGCCCTCAAGAGTTTGCTAAGTGCAGGCAATGCCGGAAGGCAAAGTATTGTGGCAAGGTATGTCAGAGTACGGTGTAAAGCGAGGGACATCGGTTCTGGTGTAGTGCGAAAGATGGCGAGGACAGAAGAGTTTGGACACGATCACGTGCATGAAGCGTTTGATGACGATTCGGCAGCGCGGGCGGAGAGGGAGCGTCTCGCGCGAGAGAGCAGCGGCAGCTCTTGTCCCGATTTCAGTCCACCCTGTTCAACTCATACCTCCGAACGTGCCGCTTCCGACACCGACGGGGCAACCTCCGAGACAACGCGTGACGGCGTTGCCTCCGAACGTACCTCAACCTGTACCGTCCCCGACGTTGCCTGCGTATCCGCAACTGCGCAATCGGAGTGCAGAGATCGTGTCGGGGGCGACGAGTGTCGTTGGGATGACTCCCCAAGGACGACCCGTATATCTGCATGAAGTGACGTGGCTCGCTGATGGCCGAGACCGGGATGGGGAGGAAAGTGCTAGAGGGTGTACTCCCGGGCCGGCACACCCGCATGCGCCGTTAGCAGGCATGATTTGGGAAGCGGCTACGCAGGGCGGGACCGATGCTGTACTGGGGTAACTCGTTACTGATGGTGCTCATCCCCACCGACTGTTTGTAGCTCAGCATAGGCTGTTACTTCTTTCTTTATAACCCGCAGGTCCTCTATCACTGCATCTGTTACACACTTTGTACGATCCTTCCATTGACCTAGACACACTTCCCACTCGACTCCACAAACCAGATAATCACCTCCACCATTGACGTTACTATCTACAGATATAAACCTTGCGGACCTTTTTCTTCTTCGTGCGCTCGTTCCGTCCAATGCCACCGGGGGGGGCATGCTTGTCGGTTGGCATCTTTTTACCTACATACATACAACCTGGGGCAGACATATATACAAGACACATACCTGCTACAATCATTACCCACCTTGACGACACTTGATTTATTAGGTGCTGGGTTGGTAACCATTGCCTGGCCCTTTTTTTTCTTGCTCTCTCTGCGTGTGGATCCATGTGCAGCGTGTTGAGAGGAAATCGGGTGCGATTTGGCGTTGGGGTGTCTCACGGACCGGGTATGCTAATGCACTTTATTGGACATACAATATAGTACACTTGTTCGTAATGCATAGGCTTTTCAGTGAATAGACGGGTACTTGTGTGCCACTCCCTGCCAAAATCCCCGCATGATAGTGCGTATTTCTCATAATGCGCGGCTTTTCGGTGCTCCCAATTGCATGCTTATCTTATCTGATTTGTGTAGTGACCTTACAGTCGTTTGCCTCAAATTGTATAATATGGATTCCTGATCATTACATCAAGTCACACGGCCGGCCCGAGATCACAACTGCTTGCGGGCTGGCGGGGAATCACACATTAATCCCCGGTCGCAGCCACCAACCTGGTGGCCCTCCCGTAAGAAGAGATCCAAATGCTACCATGGTGCGTGACGATCTCCCTTTCGTTTACTGTAACATGGATATACATAATTCATTCTAATACAGCTTTTCATACTGATCGTGGGATTGCCGCTCAGCCCGCCGAATGCAAATGAGATTTAGGTACCATTAAACTAGGTTCAATAAGTTAAGCTGGCAAGTATAAAAGTGAAATGATCAATGCGGTGTGCACGGACAAGAGTGAATTCGTGCCATGCACCAAGCCCCAGGAAATGCCGTTCATTAGACTTGGTGAGAAGGAAATAATTTCCGATTGTCAGAGCTTGCAGTTTTACTCAAGCGCTGTAGATATGATGAGACGGTCGTACTTCGCGGATATGAAAGCATCTCGGGACACTCCGACCCGATCTTTCTTGCTGTAGACACTTCGTGTCGTTGGCATCGTTTCTTGCTTGAAATCCTGTGCTAGTCAGGGCCAAGTTCTCAGTTGACACGCTGAAACCGTTCTACTTTTCGAGGGGGTCATATCCTCGATCACCTCGAGGAACATCTGCGAGGTCCTGCAAGATCATGGTGTCGCACACTACATCCATATTACATGAGTGAATCACTTGCGGAAGCCTGGCGCCATCAACGGTCTGGATGATATCCCGGACTCTAGCCTGGATAAGTATAGACTCAAGTGAACCGCGCTGTCACCCGGAGGATTGCATGTTCATGAGTGTGAATGCACCATGTAGCCCAAGTGCATAATCGTTCGCCCGGGAGGACGTCCCAGTGGACTAGAGCCAACCAAGGCCGCTGTGCGATCAGGGACTGTAGCTCATAATCAGAAGTTGTTTGGTATTCCTTGCAATTTTCTCGGGAGATTCCATTCTCACCTAATTTGGATAATGTCTGGGGCGCAATGCTCCCTACCTTCGCCATACGGCTTGGGTTACGGGTTGGCACTGATGACAGCACTGGATGAAGGACCCTGTCCAAGTGTGAAAGACGGTAAGCTTATCCAGTGCAATTTGCGTGTGAAATATCTTCCTTGAGGCCTTACGTCCGTGCTCTTTCCATGAGGTTTCATTAATATCTTCATAGGATAACCAATAAATTCTTTTCCTTCTGAAAATGAACCATCTTCATCGGCTTGAGCAGCCCGCACGACCGCCGTGGCCCATGAAGCAAGCATGGCATGCTTCTGCAGAACCCTATGCTTCACTCAGGCCGCCTGGACGACAAAAGCATAGTATGAGCGACATTTTAAAAGGACATCAGCGAGGGGACATGGTCTATGAACCGCTCTCTTGTCAGTTACCATGTGGAATTTCCTCAGCTTTTTTAAACCTACTACCTCCAGCCTTCTTAAACTTACTACCTCCAGCTCTCCCGAACCTACTACCTTCAGCCCTCCTGAACCTACTACATCCAGCCCTCCCGAACCTACTACCCCCAGCTCTCCCGAACCTACTACCTACAGCCCTCCCGAATCTACTACCCCCAGCTCTCCTGAACCTACTACCTCCAGCCCTCCCAAATTTACTACCTGCCGGCCTCCTGAATCTACTACTCGTACACCAAACTTGTATGTTACCCTGATGTTACATATGCTGTGTGATTGATCATGTCCGCAGGTTCGCTTTAATTATCGGAATTGATGGCTATCGCAACCCCAAGCAGCTTCTTGGGGCAGTCACCGATGCGAAGGACATGAATCAATACTTGGAAAAGGTTCTTGGGGTGCCTAGTGATAATATTCGGATACTTCTTGATAAACGGGCGACTCGCCGTAAAATTATTGACGCGTTCGAGGATCTTCAAAAGGATCAACGGATCAACGAAGGTGATCCTATTGTGATCTTCTTCGCTGGGCACGGTGGGGAACTCCCTACGCCAGCCGATTGGAATGTCGAAGGAAACAAGATTCAGTGCCTAGTCCCTTATGACTATGATGCTAAATCCATCCATCCCATTCCGGGCTACACGATTGGCGCTTTGATCAACAAGATTGCAGCTAATAAAGGCAACAACATTGTAAGTACTATATCGTGTCACGTTTGGATTGTTCATTTGTTGACTATGCCGAGCAGACTGTCATATTTGACTGCTGTCATTCGGCTGGGGGTGCTAGAGACGAAGACGAAGAATTCGTGATTCGCGCGATGGATCTCGATCCCATTGTCCTGGAAGTACTCGATAGAGACATCTGGGGGAGTCAAGCAGAGACGACACCTCCCATTGGTTGTCACATCGGCCGTGGTCTCCAGTCACATATCCTTTTGGCTGCCTGTAGAGAGGAAGAGAGAGCTCATGAGAATAATAAACGAGGTCTATTCACAAGAGCACTTTTGCAGAAGCTCAGGGAACATGACGGGGAGAGTCTCACGTATGCCGAAG
>JBBPKE010000573.1:0-16042 GCA_038089095.1 Tylopilus orsonianus | reverse complement strand
TTACCCTCAGTAGATGTCAAGCTACTGAGGAAATAAACTAGGAGACTGTAGCAAAGTGTACGCTCTAAGCTTATGTAATGATTACCGTATATGGAAGTCTAAAGCGCGCTGGTCAAAACTTCAACAGGGTGAGCCCATGGGTACTTTGGTCCATACCCACACTCACACTCAGCGAACTGGGGACGTGGGTCTCCTCATGTTGTTAGTCATGTATCGCACTCTAGCGCTGTGGACGCCGATTCGCGTAGAACGCGGTGATGTTGCACCCCAGCAGTGGCTCGTAATTGTCGTTCCGTGCTGTTCATTTCCCGCGAAGGGGAAAGGGACTCAGAAGTTCGTCATCCTACCGGTGTTGAATCACCGATGACGTTTTCGGACATGGCGTGCAGATCAATCGAACGCGTTCAAAGGATCCCGTGTGCATGCTGTCATGTCTCGTCCGAGTCGTTCCTGGGTCGGATTCAAACATTATCCACGATAAGTCCACTCTTGAGTTCACTCTGTTCGAGGCGGAAAGATAGCGTAGACGTCACCTACCTTTCAGTCTTTACGGCGTTATCCAGGCAACTCGAATTTGACGAGCAACGTCTTCGGGCACGGAAAATGCCGCGCTCAACTGGACACATTCTCGCACGTACTATCCATCTTGGTCGTATCTCCGTTCAGCGTCTCTGGGTTATACAACTAAACAGGATCAAGGTTATGGGCGGCGAGCATTCGAGTTGGTTGACGAGTTCCTTGCAGAGTCGTGAACAAGGTTCATTCTGCTATTTTTCATTGACGTACCCGAAGGGACTCGGAGTGAGTGACCCACGCGTTTGTAGAGTTACTGAACAAACGTGTCCGACTGAATCTCATTAATGTTCCAGGACTAGCGGTCGGGCTCGATGCCAGGGGATACTTTACCCCAGCTTGTCCATCCTTGATTATGGAGAGTAACGGATGAAATCTATATTGCTTATTATTTCTTGGTTCAGTCCTATAAACCGGCGCACCAATTAAATCATATCACGCCTCACTACACGCAGAGGAGGGAAGGAAAAGGCCATGCAAACGATCCTAGTATTGTTTTGGCCAGACCAAACGTCTTGATCTTACAACGTCCGTATCTTCAACCGCATACAGCATGACCAAGATGGCCACCTAGATATGGATCTCAAGCCAGTCCATTAGATCCGTCAACGGAACAACCTCGAACGTCAGCTCTGAGATCCGGCTCAGGCCTTTTCCCCTTAGGATGGGTCCGTACGGAATAAGTGCAATGCCATCCTTGTTCCGTTCCCGGTGCCGGTCTAGATATGCGAACCAGCCAACGGTATCTGGGATGTCTTCGAGAGATGACCTCGGAGCAGGGTTTGATCAAGGATATGCAAGCTGATATGGCGAGCCGGGAAAAACGACAAGCCATACGCCCTCGCTCGATGGATATGGCCCTCCGTTGCTTTCTTGACAACCGAATGGATCGCAAGGCGGCACGATGATGACAATCAGAGGATATGCACATGGCCCAGGGTATGCATACACCATGGTCGGTGGTGCGGCGGGGGGCAATGTCACCGATTGGTTGTGTGACTCGGGTTTCTAAAGACCAGTGTCATATCATCATGTCATATCATACCCAGATCATGATTACGAACGACTTCAACTTCACTGTCGATGTCTTCATCTCTTTTATATCCGTTCTGAACGATAGCGTTCCTGTCATAATTGATAATCCCCCGTGTGTATGAAAATACAATGTGATGTGGCCGACAGAACTACTAGGAAACACATTCACACACCTGGCGATTTGGTCGTAGGTGAGCAGAGTCCTGGTGGACAGACATATGATAACCCGTTGAACTTCGGGGCCAATTTTCCCACTTCGGCGCAGGTCTTGAAAGCCCGCTCAAGTACTAGAGCAGCCTTTGGTGATTGAAAAACTCACTGCAATACAAGATCCTAGTGCTAGCGGTGGCGCCGGACTGTCTGCTACTTGTTCGAGAGAGCCTAGTTTGGACAGACTGCAAAATCCCAGTGTCTTACTTAAAATTGAATCCCAATAAAAGAGTCGAAAAGAAAACACATTTGACCTTCGTGATGACGGTCGACGAAGAAAGGTACCCATTCTTTTTCGAATTTCCGCTGTGTGCCGGCGAGCCGCACAACATGATGAACATCGTCAAAGTCCACTATGGCACCGATGACCTGATTTTCTTGAGCATGTAAGATGCCACCCTTTCGCCGAACTGGTCAGCAAAGCGTGGCGTTGAACGGAGCTGGTCATAGTACTTATTCCGAAGAAAGCTATTTAGTGTCCGTCTTGATCGTGACAAGGGATATCTAGCCTGCTTGGCGTCAGTGAGTCAGTGTTCGCCATGGCAAGGGTCCAGACCAAGTAGTGACTCGAGACGATGTACACCCAACGTGTACATCCTTGCTCGATATCCCTCCAAATCGGAATCGAAAAGGGTATTGGCAAATGACATTTTTCTAAACAAGTCCGTCATAGCAAAGACATGCATGCAGAACAAACTTGCTTCTGGTCCATTGAGTCCAATCTATCGCGACACCCGCCCCCAAACCGAGCTAGACCCCATCACACGTCAAAAGAATAACCAGCCGATCACAGTCCATGCAACCACCGCAGGCAATGCCACACTCACACAGTCGCTCGAAAATTGCCATATCAACCCCCGCTCCGTCCGACGAACCGTCGGTGCACCGCCCAACCAGCTTCGCCAGATCATCCAATCAGGCACGCCGATCCTCATCCGCCGCCGTCGCCCCCGGAAGACAAATGACCACGTAAACGACCACCGCGGATGCGCATGTTGGGATAGAGGCTGAGGGAGGAAATGTGGTGCCACCGCAGGGCGCGCGTGTGAGTGCAAAGGTGGATGTAGACGGTCCGGGTCCATTCCAGCGCCACGCTCCCGTGTGGAGTCGTGCTCGTGCTCACCTTGCCACCCACCATTGTGGACCCATAGATCTCGTCGAAGGTCGTAGTGAGACGGCCCAACGTATTCTTCCTCCGCGTCGCGCTCCTCCCCAGCAGGAAAGAGAGCGATTGGACTAAGCAGTGGGGAGCCTTGGGGGGTGGAGACGGGGGAAGCACGGTACGACGGAGCAGTTTTCGTGCTGGGAATTCGTGCAGAGATGGGAAGTGGCCCCGTAGGACTTGTCTGGATTCTTGACTTGAACGGGGATCGAGTGGCCCATATAGCCGATTCAGGCTCGGGAGGAGGTGACATTCGTTCGTAACGTGTCAATGATGTGGGCGAAATGTTGGAAAAGTGTCGCCTGTGACGTGAAATGTTAATGTTCACATATAGTAATACGAGTGCGGTCAACAGTAGACAGGGAGCGTATATTGAGTGGAAGACGCGCAGCGTATCAGGCAGATGACACGGTGCATCAGCGAAAGTGGGGTCAGTCAGCGAGGAAGACGGAGGAAGTAGGGAGAGTAGCTGAAAACCTGGCTGGCGGATATGTCGACTCGGAGAGAATGATTTGACGGTGACCTCCCGTACTGTATCGGCTTGCACCTCGGAACCTGGCACCTCATGCGTGATTTCACAATAGTCTCGATTGTCGCCACTAGGCATGTCATGAACGTGAGTCGACACCCAACAAGAGCAAACCTACCTGAAGACCACAGCAGGCTGCAACATTTTCAACAAAAACTCGGTCGTTTGCTTGCCGAGCATCGTCTGATACCCATGTCCCGCCCCAGTACGTATCGTGCCCCTCTCTCGCAGTGGTCCACAGGACTTGCCCGATGGCCGAGAGAGCGGTATATGACTGAGTAATATTTTTGGTTCCATCGCGTGGTCACCTTCTTGATTAGAAATCGACTGTACAAACTCGATCGGTCCTCCTGGAATCGGGATCCAGTGATCGTAGGTTTGACCGTGTGCATGACGGCGGTAATCTTCTTCCACCAATCCCGGTGCGTCCAGCAAGACGAGCTGATGGCCCGCAATAGAGACGACCCGATTCAGAGGCCCGAAACGCTCCTCAAAGAATCGACGAGCATCCTTGAAAAGAGAAGGGGAATCGCCTAGCCTGTGAACCCGCGTATTAACTCAGATGCGTCAAAAAGAACCGAGACAAACCCAATATCATTATTCCCAGGGATGAGATAGTGCGGCACGGAAGAATTCCGAGGGAAGGTCCTTTCAAAGGCGCGATGGTAATTATCATATCTGTTATCCGCAATGTTATTATCCCCGTATAAAAGCCGAAGGACACGTCGACGTTGGGGGGTATACGTACTCTGCTTGGCTCGCGACGTAGCGACCCGAGGCGAACGTATCTCCAAGAAATATAACCGCGTCTGGACGGAGACGTGACGCGACCTTCCAACTCCTGCGTAGGTAAGATAGATTGAAATCGTAGTTAAACCACGTATTTGGCGCGGAGGAGGCGGGGTTCCGTAGTCGGGCATCTGCAACCAAGAGTACGCGCGTGGGCGTCACCTCTGACGGCAGACGGGTCTCGGATAGAGCGAGTCAGTAAAACCCCGGCTGCAAAAATTTTCACCGCTCTCACTCACCGAAGACATGAAAACCTTGTCTGGCCATCTACAATCCGACAGGCTGTGGAAGAAAATTCCAAACTCGCACCAAATGACCACGATGACCCAGAGGAAGCGGAGTGCGAGGATGATAGTGGACTTGGAGAACAGACGCGACCTGAGAAGGCGTCTTTCATAGAGCGAACTCATCCCGCATAACTTGGGAGTGCAGCAACGAACGAGTGGAAAATGAGACCGACCCAGACCGGGCGAGGTCGTCCATTGCCGTCATAGCATTGATCATTTGCCTAATTGGTAATAACCGACGTAAAACATTCCCGAAAAACATAAAAAGAGTATTAGTAGAGTTACTCCCAGTCACTGTCTTGTTCTCCTTCCTCTTCCTCCTCCTCCTCCTCCTCCTCTTCCTCCGCTTCAACCGCTCCCGTACTACTGACATTCCCAGAAACCACATCGTAACTGTCCTCACTGCTCTCCCTGGGACTCTGCACCTGCGAGGATGGCAGTGACAACACATCCGGTGTAGATGTCAACTTAGGAGGAGCGAGCGTGTGCTGTGATGATGACGGATTGTTGACACTGGCTGGGGTTTCCTTCCTGTCACTAGTAGACACAGACTCGTCTTCGTCATCCTCCCAACTAAAGTCGTCTTCATTCTCAGCAGTCGCTTTTCCAAGTTTTAGTATCGTGCCTATCCTTGTGAGACAGTCTAAAGGTTTACCTTGCAATACTGCTTTCCGCCTGCTTTCCTCTGCCCCGATCTGGTGCACGCGGAAGAAGTACCGGACCCAAAACACGTCTTCGGGCATAAATGATGGTACTAGAAGTAATAATGAGGTAGTTGGTAACCTATGAATAAATGAAACCGTACCGAGCGTATCAAAGGTGCTCTGCAATGCCGCTCCACCTGAGGGGTCTGATAACGCCTCCGCGATGCGCTCTCCCCACGCCTTTGTGCCAAACCCTTCCCCGCCCGCCTCGCTTGCATCTGCCCAGGCCAGATAAGCATCCCTGGAGGTATCCACAGCGGGATCGAGCTTGATGATCTCGGGATTACTCCTGAGTTGCTCCAATAACGACTCGGCCCGCGTCGCAACCGCACGGCGCGCATCCTCTGAAGGACGCCCCGAAGGAGGTCCATCAACGACTTCCTTGCCCTTGCCCTTGGACGCTGAACCGGCAGTCGTTGACGCGTCTGTATTGGCGGCCAAGCCAGGCAACATCCAGATATCTGCACCATCCCAGACGACCGGAGCGTCTGTAGAACTTGGTTCGGGTGGGACGACCTTGACAGCTTCCCGAAGAACATCTCCAGCCTCTCTCATCGCCTCGCGGAGCAACACCTCGCTCTTGTGCACATACTCTTCCGCCTGCGCTCGCGTGACGCCCTGCACGCGCTGGAACTCGGACGACAGGGTGCTCCCCAAATGAGCGAGGTCGATTTGCTGCGCGTTCCTGAGACTTTCTGGAAGTTGCGCCTGAACGGCCGAGACGATGTTGGGCGGGATCGATGATTGCAGACGGGTAAAGAAGGACTGCGTTATCGCTGGTGATGACGCAGAGCCACTCGCCTCTCCGCGAGGCTCGGTGCTACCAGGTCGCGTCATGTCTGGGATTGGCGTGTTCGCCGATTCCTCAGCATCGCTCTCCTCTTCGCTGTCGCCGGCAGCTCCAGATGTTCTCGGCTGTGCATCCACAGTAGTTAGTTGCTCGAGCGTGTGCTGGGCTTGCGTGACGACTTGTCCGAAATCCCGTCGCGCAGTAGCTAGCGCGACCTCGCTCTATGGTACAAAACCACTCTCAGGATATGGACGATCTGGCGGCGTTCTTATACATACCTGTTTCCTGAAGCCTCCCCAGAAACGCCCTAGCTGTCCAATTACCTGGGATACTTCCTCATTGAGGCTCTGCTCGGGCTGTCGTTCACTGGTCGATGGCGGGGTGCTCGAGCCCGCACCCGTTATACCATAGGTTTCAAGAAAGTTCATGTTGGCAGTGGGGGACGGATGGTGTTCGGCAATGTTCTGCTGGCATTTCTGTCTAGTCCTCCCAATCAGGTAACTCGTCATAGCATTCTGGTCTGTCTCAAACTACACAATGTACTTATTCCTACACCCGACGACGCGAACTAATCTGTCAATCTAAGCACGGGCAGAAATCAGCTTAAGACGAGCTGCAGTATTCGTCAGGTCCACTGGCGCACTCTTCGGTAGCGTGAGCCTGTGAGCACGACACTCGGCGAGGAAGTCCGTGAACATCTAAAAAAACAGTTACGCAACAATTCTCCCGAGAATAAAAGGCACTAACCTCCACGGTATCCAACGGTCCGCCTGCGCTCTCAGGGTGGAATTGTACCCCCCAAACCTTCCTGCCGGAGTCTGCGGTTGATTTGATACCCTCAACCGAAGAATCATTGCAGTTAATGAAGAATGGCTCCCATCCAGCTGGGAAGGGATCTGTCAGCTTGAGCGCATATTGATGGTTCTGGCTAGAAAATATCCTAATGAGCCAAATATCTTTACAATGACTAGTTCCTCGCAAGCCCACCTTGTCACATAAACACGACCAGCTTTGACAGAGCCCGAGGATGCTAAAGCGAGGACAGGTTGATTGTGTCCTCGATTCCCAAAAGTCATGCGGTACGCTTCTAGACCAGCGGCCATACCGATGACCTGGTGACCCATACAGATACCAAAAACTGGTTTATCCCACTCTCGGAGCGTTTTGCGGAGCTTCAAAGCCGCATCCATGCAATGCCTAGGGTCCCCAGGACCATTCGTAAGGAAGAGACCATCGAACCGGTCGCGGACGGTATTAAAATCAAAGTTCCATGGAAGAACAGTTACCGCGGCATTGCGACGAACGAGTGAACGAAGGATGTTCGCCTTGGCACCAAAGTCAAGAACAGCAATTCGAACATTCCCATTGGGATTAAGGTAGTACGGAACTTTCGTGGAAACTTGGTCGACGAGATTCTCAGTAGAGGGGTCCCAGTACTGTTCAGGGGCTGGGGCAGGAGCTGAGGCATCCGCACCAACGGCTAGACGACCGAGGGTGGTTCCTTGATTACGCAACAAACGCGTGACTTCACGAGTATCCACGCCTGTGATACCAGGGACGTTAAAGCGACGACACCAGGACGCAAGAGATTCAACAGCAGCGTGGTGTGAAAATTTCTCGGCGACATCCGCAACGACAACAGCACTGCACTGAATCCCTTCGGATTCCATAACGACACCGACATCTTGCGAGTCAACGGGGGCTTTGTTGCTAGGTACTCCATAATTTCCGATGAGCGGGGTAGTGAAGACAAGAATCTGGCTTCGGTAGGAAGGATCAGTCATCGACTCGGTGTCTGTTGGCAGATATCAACGGGGTTTGATCGGAACTAAAGAGGTCACTGACAAGACGTGATTGAAGTTGAAAATACTGTCTCTCCAAAAGTACTCTTTGGCGCTCCAAAAGAACGACCATGGAAAGATTCTCCTGTTTTAAGGTGTAAAACGGCAGGTAGAGCAGTCGCCGGGCCAGCGTGGGTAGCAAAGCCACGAGTAATAGATCGATTTCGGATCAGAGTGCGGGCGATCATAGCAGATGAGTAGCTTTTGAGAGGCATTCAAAGACTCAGGAGAGAGAAAACCAGATCAGAGATATAACTGCAGGACAATCAGCATGGAAGGTGAACAGTCAATGGAACACATACTCGTCGCGGGTGTTCTGTGTGAATATCATGTACGAGCTGGAGGCTCGGGGAGGATCTTTGGTGTACTAGACTGGGGCAGAAAGAATTTGCGGCCAACGAATCGACATCATTTATAATGCCAGAGTTTGCATCTGTTGACGGCAACCACGTGACTCGACCAGCGTGTTCCTGTCGCATCATTGACTTGGACAAATCGTTGATTGGCTGCTGTGGTGGGTATTTAGGCAGAAACAAGTCTACCAAGGGAAAGGGTCATCTCAACCTGGACATGCCCGAACTCAGAGCTACATACATACTACCCAAGAGACCACCGTCCCGGTATGCTCACTGTCCGCATTCAGTGCACTAATAGGTGTTACTGGGCATACAGGGAATGTGCCATCGGTGGACACCCACCCCTTAAGTTGTTCCTGTCATTGCGGCCCTGTGGTTCGACCACAAAAGACGAAATCCGAAGAATCGGGGACCCTTGCATATCATAGGTGGGCATGAATAAGTGGGGACTCCGTCCCTCCACCTCGTTCATCTTTCGCCCACCTCGGCAAATAGGACGTATCCGGATGCTGCATGGACAAGATGTAGTGAAATGATACATTTTTTCCTGCATCGGCAACGATGCCCTGCCACACAGACACGCCTCCGAATCACCCTCCGAACCTCCGGTCCCTGCCCGTCGAACAATGGTACTCACTTTTCGACCTCGGGTTCGAGAGTCATCTAACGCGCGGCGGATGGAGGCGAGAACCAATGGTGGGACTGCATAATCCAAGTCTTGAGCACCTCCCTTCTCAGGTTGAGCACTTTTTCGAGTGTGTCCACTCGAGACAAAGGCAGGGAATGGTGGTCAAAACGGAACTTTCCCTGAGGCAATGTCCCACCATTTCGTCGACGAGTGACTCAAGTCCCATCAACGGTGTGGCTTCAAACTGGGGTACGGTGACACTTGTCGGCTTTGTCTGCGCTCACGACTTGTAGAGCCGTCCTTGCCGAGGCTCTGCAAATCACAAGACATTATTGCTGCAGCGAGCCTACCTCAGGCCACAATCCCTCAGAAACGTGAGAGATCAAAGGCATTTTGGTTTCCTACGTCCACGGTCTCACTCAAGTACTATATGAGATCCGCCAACAGCCACAGAATGTGAGCAAGATATCCCTCCGAGAGATACAGCAAGTCGCGCAGGAAACCGAACAAATTCTGCAAGGTTCTGCTGGTGCTATCGTTGGCAAACTTCCTAGCGCGGTTTCTTCCCCCGATCCGACGTCTTCAACAACGACGAGTCTTCATTTGGTCAATACAACAGATGCGAGAGCTAGCACCGGTAGTTCTTCACCGTCGTTGAGCACACCCCTCAGCCCCAGCGTTACGCCCCGCCGAGCCCATCCCCACTAGTGCAGTGGTTCCCTTCCTCTGTGCTGCCGTCCCTGCTTGCCAAACTTGTCTCTGCTTGCCCGACATCCGGAGTGAGTCAGCCCGCGGAGGACATGACACGCATGACACATCCGACGAGATCAGCTTTTTGTCCATTGTAGGTCTTGTGGCATGCCCTCATTACATGTATGTACTATAGTGAAGTGGAGTTGGTTGATTGCACCTCCTGGGCGAAACTATCAAGGACATGCAAGTGACCATTCAGCCTACGAGCACGCTATTCGCTGGGTGGCCATTATATTATGATACACAATGCTACAGCTTAAAGGTCCAAAGATTAGTATCATCGGGAAGGGTTTTGTTATGTAGATCAAATCGTACAAGTGGCTCGCAGGTGAGGCGAATACTTGTATTTGCCTCCTTGGTGATATCTCGCGGGTACAGTCTAATTTGAAGTAAAGAAGCTTTTTTGTCGTTTGCATCCTCTACTTTGGCGTTCATTCCAAAGGACTATCTTTGCCTTGCTGTCCAGTTGTGCTACTCTCGTTACGCGCAACTCGCCCACCTGGTCACCGTAGAGCGGCGCTGCCATACGAATACTGCTACCGTACACGAGATCCGAAATTTGAACAACAGATCAGACGTCCCATGCGTCCATCTGAACCCTACAAAGATAACATAAATCCTAAAAAAGCAAATAAAGTGTCAGCTACTCTGCAAATGGTAACGGATCGAGCCGTGATCATATTGAAACCAGGCCTGACAATCCCAAAGTCTGTTTCGATGCCTTCCATAAGAAAGAAAAAGATCATACAGTTTTCCAGCACACATCCGTCAGGTACGTCAATCCTTTGGCCTTCCTTCGCGATGACTGTGTAGCACCGTTAGATTTCATGTGCTGACACTCATTAGAAAGTTCACACACTGATGACATTGCCCCGCAACGTTACTCTTTCACCGAAATACACGTCGCCAGTGACCGTAAGGTTATCCAAGCCGATGATCGTGGGAATCGTCTTAAACCGCGCCAAAAAATCCTGAATCTAGTGTGATATGCTCATTAGCAACCATTCTACCCTCGATAGATATGAGTATCTACCTTCGTGAAATGATCGCCAAGTTTGACTACAGGAATGTTCTCGAGAAACCTGGTGTTATCACTCATAACAAGCTGCCCATTCTTGAGCGAGTACACGTCGCTCTTGATTAGAAGCAGGTCCGAGCAAGACTTGACGGACACCACACGGGAACGGGGAACTCTGATTGCACGTGCATTCTTGAAGTGCTTGATCGCCGAGCCTGCAGCAGTCTCCAGCTGAGTTCGCCACATAAGCCTGAGGTAATCTCCGAGCCACGTGCGAATCATACCTGAACGACAGCTTTGCCATCGTCGGTAACCTTTGGGTTAACTATGACATCAAGATCCATGCCCCCGTCTGTCATCACTTTCTTGAGAGCTGCCAGACAAAATAAGATTTATGGTTCCTTTCCAATCAGGGGTAACGGACCTCTGAGGTTTATCCACAAATTATTCGTATTGAACATATTGAACTTGTGGACTAGAGTGCTGTTAGCGCGTATCCTCGCGCGACTAAATCTTGCTCACGAGAGTTGAAGTCATCCACATATTCGGAAGGAATCTGATTTTTGCAAATTTCGAGCAGCGATCCGTCGTACTGAATAAGAGTACCGCCCTACCAAATAAGGTGTATTCAAATGGAAAAAGTGGGGTGGATCAGGCTTACCTTCACATCTGCTTTAGTCTTGTTGGCAACCTCCATCAAGAAATCTGTACTAGTATTCGCCATATACTGTAGAATTCCCTGATCCACTCTAGCGATGTTTAATACATTTCTGAACTTGCTCGCACACCAAATATCCATCACTTACGTGGCAGCCAGGTTGTCACCGTTCGATATGAACAAGTATTCCTTTCCATCCGCCAACAGACGGTCCAGAGTACCACTACGCACGAGGGAGTCGTAAACATCCCCGTGACCCGGGGGATACCAGTTCTTTTCAGCATCACGAGCATGATGCGGGCAAGGTTGCAATGTGTCAGCGAAAATGCGCGGGAATCTGGATTGGCTGAAGGTCGTGATCTTGATCGGCTGATTAGCGTATTTCTGGATAATGCGCAAGATCTCTTTGTGTATTGAAGGATATCATGAGTAAGATGGGAACTTCGACACCATATGATTTGTTGAGGTGTTCCACTTGCTTTATGGTGAAGTCGAGAAATGTCATCCCGTCCTTGACTTCGAGGGCACTCTTTGCGCCGGGCATACCTATTGCCGTATATGGTTAGCCACCCCGATGAATCGGCATACATACTGTACGTGCCCATGGTTGTTCCGGAGCCGCCGTTGAGTCTGAGCACCGCTAACTTGGATAACGAGCTCGGATTTACTTCTATTGGGAGCTGATCATAGGATATTATTCGATCTGAATCGGGTGTTTGAACCTTGTCCCAGTCGCTGACCATGGACATGAGTGCTTCTGTAAGCGAGGAATTAAGAGCACTCACAGGCCCCTATCTGCGAGATAGCGAGAATGAAGTTTGGAGAATGACTGCATTTCTTCGTCAAATTCCTAAGGGGTTGCGCCATTCGTCAAGAAGAGTCGATCGAGTAGTCGAATTCAACTTGGCAGAAATAAAAAGGTGATGTACCTTTCGCACATTCAGGTCCATGGTATAAATGAGACGATTAATCTCGCCTTGAGTCGCCTTAGATAGAGAAATCGGCTCAGTGTTCTTACGCCAGCGAGAGATGGTTTGAAAGCGGGAGTTGCTGAACGACATTGACATTGTGTGCAATTAGCAGTGGAGGCTAAGGCGACAGGAAGCGAACAAGAAGGCAGGCATTGCCATTTAAGTTGGTGACCGGGCATGGTTGAATGACCAAAGTCGTCCAGTAACAGATTACCCATATGTGAGGGCGGACTCGGGCTTGTAGTCCGGACCTATACCAGGATCGGTTAGCTTTACTTACGTAGCAATTTACTGTCTTTTTCAGGCAACCTTGCCGCGTGGGAAATTTGTGAAGAGAAAGACACCACAACTTCGGCCTGCTATATCTCCTCAACACAGCATCGGAATTAAGAAGTAAGGGTAGTGTTCGACTCACGGGAGTCTGCACCATACGTTCCGGGACATCTGATGCTGAAATCTACATTTTTTTTTATTTTTTGGGATTTCGGGAGATGGAGGGAGGCCTCGGAATTTGGTATCTCTGGAGGAAGGGCTTCGATTCTCTTTCATAGATAGCAAGTTCCTATCTTCCACTATCCAACCTTGGAGACTGGTTCGAAATCAAGGTTGGTATGGCAATCGCAATCGAGCAATATGCAGCAGAGGATTTAGAGATCGCACAGTCAGGAAAGCACATCATACCTACAGACTCTTGATTATATTCTATCCACCTGTTATTCCATGTAATCTACAATGATTTCTGGTGCTGTTCTATAAGATACATTGTGAAATTTGAGTAGACACCAAATTCCGAGGCTTCCCTCCACCTCCCGAAATCCCGAAAAATAAAATAAAATAAATGTAAATTTCAACATCGGATGGCCCGGAACATATGCCACAGACTCCCGCGAGTTGAACGCTACCCTTACTTCTTAATTCCGATGCTATGTTGAGGAGATATAGCAGGCCAAAGTTGTGATCTTTCTCTTCACAAATTTCCCACACGGCAAGGTTGCCTGAAAAAGACAGTAATAATAGATATCGTCTTCGTACTACTTCGATCTGCCCTTTTGTGAGACTATTCACCTCCTGTGTTCGTTCCGGCTCCATGAGGGTGTGTTCTCTTCTTGGCTAGGCGCTCGATCCATGAAATATGGCATTTCAAACAGACTGTTATCAATCCTGAGGATAGACGAGCAGAACAGATATATCCTCGTCGATTCCCAGTGTACTAAGCACAATGACAGCCCAATCAGATTGCCGAGCCTCATTTGTCCACACAGCTGAACCGAAACCTATATGCATAGTGCTACGAATTCATTTGTGGTTTGTGTCAGTACTCACAATACCTCTGTGGCATTGCACATCACATAGACCTTTTCGGTGCATAGACAGGCGTATATGCAACCCTCCCCTCCAAAGTCCCCGCTGATAGTGCATATTTCTCGTAGTGCGTGGCTTTTCGGCCATCACAACCTTTATTCCTCTGCTTACCGCGCAGTCAGCATGTGTCAAGAATTCGAAAACAGAAGGACCCGCTGCATGGCCTTATACTCGTACCCGATGCTCTCGAGACCCATCCTGCTTGCTCTACGGTTCATCCGTCAAAACGGGTTCAATAAAAATTCGAACGCCGCCATAACCATCGTCAGCTGTAAGTTCCCAGCGGTCACGCGACCAACGTGTGCAGCACGGCTACGTAAATGACATACTTGGTGAGGACGGATACTAGCAGGGACGAAATCCGTCCGATGTCTTGGACGAAGACGCCATACCGGAGTCGAACGGCTTCCGATGCGGAGTTGCTCTGCGAGTCCATTGGGCTTGTCGACGGGGACCTCATGAACAGAGATGCCCAAAGAAGGGTCACTAGGATCCCATTTTGGGCTGGGAGCATGCTGACAACCAGCGGCTGGCGACCATACCTGGATCTGGGGACACATCCCCGAGCGGTGGAGACGACTTGGAAGTGCAGTCCGGGAAAAGTACGCCGGCGATAGCGTCAGCTGTTGGTGTCGACTACCGTTCCTAGTCTAGTCTAGATTGCCCAGACCGTTGGGTTCTAGAGGGGCAGGTGGGATAGGAAGAGCAAAGTCAGTGTGGGCAGCAGGGTAATCCAGAACGGTAGTGGATACAGTTTCCAAGTTGCCCCGCGAGTCACTGCCGGCAATTCGAGAGCAAGACCCCACCCAGCACGACCGATGACGCCGATTTCATTCATGACTTGCGTTCCACTCTCCGTGTTCAGAGCTGCTGGTCGATGGCGACAACGCCAGCTCGTTTCTTCGTGTTCCTACTAGCCTCTTTCACTTCCGAAGTCATCTTGCACCCGTGTACTGCCTCGAGACAATTGTTAATATGCATTCATTCACCTAAAAAGGTGTTCATTCGGTGTGACCTATTCGGGGGAACCGATGTAGTGAGCTGGTGTGGGCGGGTTCACATTTACCAGCGAAATCGCAGACTAAAGTTACTAAAATCAGGAGTCCGACCTCTATCCATTGTGCTCTTTGTGAGCAGCTCCGTGACAAGGTGGTCTAGATGACGATATCCTGAATGCGAATGGCGTGTGGTGAACGCAGCAGTCACCCAACATTCACCCTCACACGCCCATATAGTCGTCAAATCACACAACACAATTATTACAGACTTCAGGAGGACCACAGGTATTCAGGAAACACAACGTGTGATGGATCTGTACAGAGAATGACGTGGGTGCGGGACGGAGACTAGGAAATAAACCGAGATGGAAGGAGACGCGTGAAGAAACATTATGTTTGTGTACCAAGCTTGAAGCGAGACCAACCTAGTAGGTTTTAAATCCTAGACAAGGTGCCCTTTTTCCTGGTCTCCAACGCAGACCCCGCTCTCCGTCCTCGAGGAATATGTTCTGAGCCACTAGCCTCATCTGAATCAGAGGATGAGGAAGAATTAGAAGACGAGGAGGAAGAGTCCTCGACACGGGACGTCCTCTTGATGTTAGAGATGGATTTACGAGCAGGCGTGGGTAAAGTGGGAGAAAAGAGGGATGTCTGGGAAGCCAACTGGGATAACGGGCGATACTGGGAGGCCAGCTTCGCTCTTGCCCTCGTCATCCTCGGTTCATCCAAATCTATCGCGTTCGCCCACTCTTTTCTATTTGGAACGACCGTTGGTGCTGGATCATTCTGGTACTGAGAATACGGAAACGGAACCTGACTAGGTGAGGGATCAAACAACCGTTCTCTCTCCTGGGAGCTTTCTGGATCAGCAGAAGGGTCATATTTGCGAAGTTGACCCCTTTCCCCCTGATCCTTCGGCCGTCTACGAATAGGATTGTCATCTAGTGGAGGGTTGGACATCAATTCGTCAGCGTGCACCGATGATGCTTCAGGCGACGAGGATGGCTCGACAAGCGTTTTCCAACTGGGCGCCGATGGAGTAGCAGCGACACCTTTGGTACTAATCTGAGACACTTCTGAGCGTTCTCCAAGCAGTTTGGCTGCTTTACTGCTCCGGGATCCTAGTCCACTCTCATGATCCGGCAGTGCCACGGCTACAGACGTATCCGTGGGGGAGTTGGGTCGCGGGCTCTTCTGTGTTGCCGTTGGATCCTTCCTTCGCGAGTTTCCTCTCGTTGGCAGAGGGGTTACATCCCCCGCGACTTCTAAGGCTAGATCTTCAAGAAGGACTGGACGTTCAGCTTCACCATCTGGAATCCAACCACTCCTGGTCTTAAGGTGTCTTATTACTCCTGGCTTTGGGGCCAGTTGAGTTACC
>JBBPKE010000572.1:0-16043 GCA_038089095.1 Tylopilus orsonianus | reverse complement strand
CAGTGCCCACATACCTGTTATCTTCTTAAGGAATGAACAGTTTTTCTACAATCCTTACTGGATAAGGAAATCAATAACATAGAATATATTTATCCAAAATTAAAGGCTTTGAAACCCAAAAGAGATCAGGAGAAAACAGTTGATGACTTAGTACCTCCACAATACCTCCATGATTTTTATGACATTTTCTCGAAAACCTCCTCCGAAAGAATGCCCATTCACAAACCATGGGATCATGGCATAGATCTAAAGGAAGGATTCAAACCAAGAAAAGCCAAATTATATTCAATGACCCCTGAAGAAAGAAATGAAGTCAATAGTTTTATCGATGAACAATTACGAAAAGGGTATATTCACTCATCAAAATCCCCCATGACATCACCAGTCTTCTTCGTTCCAAAGAAAGATGGAAAAAAGTGAATGGTCCAAGATTATCGGTACCTCAATGATTGGACTATTAAAAACAGCTACCCATTACCATTAATCTCAGATCTGATCGATTGGTTAAAGGGAGCTAAACTCTTTATGAAGATGGATTTACGATGGGGATATAATAATATCCGAATGAAAGAAGGAGATGAATGGAAAGCCACCTTTACCACACATAGGGGCTCATTTGAACCTTTAGTTATGTTCTTTGGGCCAAGCAACTTGCCCACAACCTTCCAAAACATGATGAATGACATCTTCTATGACATGAATAAATGTGTCATTGTTTATATGGATGATCTTCTTATCTTTACCTTTACCGACGATCAAGCAGAACATGATGCCATGGTAATGGAAGTGTTGAAAAGACTAAAGGATCACGATCTATTTGTCAAACCAGAAAAATGCATTTTCTCAGTAAAGAAAGTAGAAATGCTGGGAATGATTGTTATGCCAGAAGGAATTTATATGGCAGAAGACAAAGTAAAAGGAATTCTAGATTGGCCAGAGCCAAAGAATGTCAAAGGAGTCAGAGGATTTTTAGGTTTAGCAAACTTCTATAGAAGATTTGTCAAGGACTTTGCCATAATCGCTCGCCCTTTAAACAATTTGACCAAAAAGGATAATCCTTTTAAATGGACTAGTACAGAACAAGAAGCTTTTGATAAGCTAAAAAGGACTTTTACCACCACCCCAGTTCTGAGTTACCCAGATGAAAATATGCCCTATAGGTTAGAATGCAACACATCTGACTTTGCTACAGGAGCAGTGCTCTTCCAAGAGGAAAACAGAAAGTGGCATCCCATAGCCTTTTCATCTGCATCAATAACTCCAGAACAATGAAATTATCCTATTGCCGATAAAGAAATGTTGGCTATTATTAATGCCTTAGAACAATGAAGACATCATTTAGAAGAATCTCAGCACCAATTCGAAATATGGTCCGACCATGCAAATCTCCAATATTTTATGAAGAATCAAGATCTGAACAGAAGACAAGCCAGATGGGCCCAGTTCTTATCAAGATTCAATTATGAATTAATAAAAAAACTGGGAACTTCTATGGGAAAAGCTGATGTACTCTCTAGAAGAGAGGATCACGCAATTGGCATTGAAAATGACAATAAAGGAGTAGTGATGATTCCCGAAGAAATGATAAGAAACACTAAGAAGATAAAGGTGGGAATGGCTGAAGAAGAAATCTTTCAAAGGGTCAAGGAAGCACAAGGTTCTCCAGAAGAACTTCTGAAAATGGACAATAAAATCTATGTATCCAATGAAACAGATTTATGGCAAAAAATTATTGAACTCTTCCATGATTCGGTATTCACCAGACATGATGGAGAACAAAAGACATGGGAACTGGCTTCCCGATACTATAAATGGGATGGCATGAGATCTCAAATCAGAGATTACACATCAAGATGCAATCAATGTGCCTGAATGAATGAAGCTTTTAGCCTTCACCGTATGGTGTCTAGCTTTAAGCCCACTGATACTAGCTTAGGAGAATAGAAGTGTAGGCTGAAATGCCACAAGAACTAGTCTGGAGTTCTTGGGCTCGTCACATTGCACTATATATACTACAGCAATCTATGCTGACTACTAACTAATGACTAAAGATACGATCCGAGCTTATCTACTGACTAAGTTGATGCACAGCATCAATAAGCTGCTAGGTAACAAGGTTTAATACTCGCTATCTAGGTTTGCCATGAGGCACTGGCTTCTATCTAATGGAAGCAAAGTCGCTATCAAGTGGTAATTAACTGTCATCATGCACAGCATGGAAATGAACTACATGAGGCATATCCCCATTAGTACTAATTAAATAAATGGTGGAATTCTCGAGCAATGACTCAAGCTACAAAGGAATTACATAATAAGATCTTAGCTCACACTGGTAGATCCAGTACTCTTATGAGGAACTAAGTCATTTAAAGTCTGAAACTATACAGAGCTTAGGCAAGAAAGTGATACAGTCACGTGATGCAAAAGCTGACTAAGCCGTGAAATCATTACACTACCCCCCATCTAGGGGTTGAATTCCAGATGACCAATCACAGACTCCTGTTCTGTGAAGTTTTCTAGAGGCTGAAATCTCAACTGACTTTAAAAGTCCTCCAATGACATCCTTATCTTTCTAGGAGCATTGGGATTCTTTTGGTAAAACTCTGATATTGCGTCCTGTGCATGCTCTAGGTTCGCCACTGGCTCCCAAGTGCATTCTTCTTCTGAATACTCTTTCCAATGGACCAGGTATTGGAGACCTCTTCCTTTGAGGTGGGAATTGACTATGTAATCAACTTCCCATTCTTCCTGACCTTCGTCATCCACTTTTATTGGTTTGGGTACCTGCACTGGTTGCCCCTGTAGGCATTCCTTATATGGTTTAATGCGACTTACATTCACAACCAAGTAAATGTGCATGGTTACTGGTAATTGGAGCCACACTGTATTATCTCCGACAAGCTCAGTGATCTCGTAAGGACCAATGTATCACTCTGTTAATTTACTTGATAAGTGCTCTGAGCACCTAAGATCTAGATGGGCCATGGAGAGCCAAACTTTATCTCCAATCGCGAACTCTGTTGGCAATCTTTGGCTACGACCCCACATGATCATTTTGTCACATGCCTTCATCAGGTGATCCTGAACACTAGTGAAGGTACCAGAAAAGTCCTTGGCAAATTCTTTGGCTGCTGGCACCTTTGCCCTTCCTGGTTCTATTCCCATCCTGGGGTGATATGAACGTGTGACATCAAACAGAGCATGTCCAGTGGCTGAATGAATCCTCAAGTTGTAGTTGAATTGAGCGAGGCTCAGCCATTCACTCCAATCCTTCTGCTTCTCTGCTATAAACAACCTGAGATACTGCTGAAGATCTTGGTTGACTCTTTCTGTCTACCTGTCTGTTTGCAGGTGGTAGGCTGTACTAAGCTTCGGTATAATCTGCAGCATTTTGCACAGATCTCGCATTACCTGCAAAGCGAACTGGGGTCCTTGATCTGATACGATGGACCATGGAAGGCCATGATGCTTCCATACATGATCTCGGTAAAGCTTTGCTGTTCCGAGAGCCATAACTGTCTTGTTCATGGGAACAAAGACAACTTCTTTTGAGAATCGATCAACAATTACGAGAATGCTATCAAAGCTATTGCTAAGCAGCAGATTGGTGATGAAATCTGCGCTAATCTCTTCCCATGGTGCAAGAGGAGCATCAAGGGGGTGAATTAACCCTTCAGGGGATTTATTCGATGGCTTCATCCGAGCGCACCTGTCGCATCGGGAACAATAATCTATAATATGACCTTTCATTCCAGGCCACCTGTAATACCTCGAGGCTAGCTTGTAGGTTTTATCAATGCCTCCATGCCCTGCAAGGGTAGAATCGTGATATAAACTGATTACTTGTTGACATAATGGTCCTTCTGGGACAAGGATCTTTCCATCCATCAACTTGATCTCAGTAGGTGAGCCCTGTGCTTCTTTAATCTTTCCGAGTAAATCTTCTTTCTCAGTGTGAACCCATACTGGAACTGATCTACGAATCTTTGATTCTGGAATCATTACGACTCCCTTGTTGTCTTCTTCTATTCTGATGGTGTGATCTTCTCTTCTCGAGAGAGCGTCAGCTTTTCCCATTGAAACTCCGGGTTTCTTGACTAATAGGAAATCAAACCAGGATAGGTATTGCGCCCAGTGCTCCTGTCTTCTATTAAGGTTCTGGCCCTTCATGAAGTACTGGAGATTTGCATGATTTGACCAGATCTCAAACTGGTGTTTTGTGCCTTCTAAATGGTGACGCCATTGTTCTAGACTATTGATAATGGCCAGCATTTCTTTGTCAGCAACTGGGTAGTTGTATTGTTCTGGTGTCATTGAGCTTGATGTGAAAGCTACTGGATGCCATTTGTCATCAATTTGCTGACTAAGGACCACTCCTATGGCAAAGTCAGAAGCATCACACTCCACTCGGTAAGGGGTTTCCTCATCTGGATACATAAGTACCGGTGCCATGGTAAATGACTTCTTTAATGTGTCAAACACTTCTTGTTCTTTTTTGGTCCAGACAAATGGTTTGTCCTTTTTGGTTAGGTCGTTCAACAGCCTTGCCATAATGGCAAAGTTCTGGATGAACCGACGATAGAAGTTGGCCAGACCAAGAAAGCCTCTTATTCCCTTGACCGTGGTGGGAACTGGCCAATCAAGCACTGCTTTCATCTTATCTTCTGCCATGTAAATTCCTTCCGGAGTTACGATCATGCCCAGCATTTCGACTTTTCTCACAGAGAAGAAACACTTTTCAGGTTTCACAAATAGATCGTTATCTTTTAATCTCTGTAGGACTTCCTTTACGACCCTGTTGTGTTCTTCTTGATTATCCGAAAAGATAAAGATAAGGAGATTGTCCATATAGACAATGCAGACCTAATGCATGTCATAGAAAATATCATTCATCATATTTTGAAACATGGCCAGGCTATTACTTTTCCCAAAAAACATGACCAACGGTTCGAAACTGCCATGATGTGTGGTAAATGCTGCTTTCCACTCATCTCCTTTCTTCATTCGGATATTGTTGTATCCCCATCTGAGATCCATCTTTGTAAACATCTTTGCTTCTTTTAGTTTGTCAATGAGATCTGATATTAACAGAAGGGGATAGCTATTCTTGACTGTCCAGTCATTTAAATACCAGTAGTCCTGGACCATTCTCTTTTTGCCATCCTTCTTAGGTATGAAGAAGACTGGTGAGGTCATTGGTGACTTGGATGGGTGAATGTAGCCCTTCCTCAATTGTTCATCGATAAAGTCATCAACTTCTTTCCTTTCTTCAGGTGACATGGAATAGAGTTTGGCTTTTCTTGGCACAAAGCTGGGTTTTAGATCAATCTCATGATCCCAAGATTTATGTACTGGCATCCTCTTGGAAGATTTCTTTGAAAAGACATTGTAGAATTTGTGCAGATACTGTTTTGGGACGAGTTCTTCGACCATTGCTTCTCTTTTCTCAGGGGGCCTTTCCAAGGCTTTAATCTTTGGATATATGTGGGATGCATTTTCTATTTCTTGATCAATCAATGATCTCATGAATACCATTCTATCCTTAAGAAGATAACAGCTTCTCAGGCATCTCCAGAGTTTCACCTCTCCAGTCGACCAATTAATCTTAGGGTTATGCTTTTCTAACCATGTAAACCCTAAGATGAACTGGTTCATTCCCAAGTCTGTTACTTCTGTGGTGATCTTCTCTCGGTGTCCTTGGTAATCCATGATTAGTTCGGCTGAGTGGGTGATATCTCCTGCTGAATTCTTGGTGCCATCAACGTTGAAGACTGGTATTGCCTTTTCTAAAGGTACCATCTTGATTCCGTTTTCTTTGGCCCACTTCCAATCAAGGAAGCTTCCATTTGCTCCACTATCTAAGAGTGCTTGAACTATCTTCATATTTCCCTTTTCGGTCAGATTGGAAACCTGGACTTCAAGGTTCATCTCTTTTTGTTGGTTTATACTGCATACTAGGATTCATTCTGGAAAATCCAAATCTATTCCATACTTTTTTTGTATTTTTGTTGTGACCAAATTAAGCCTGGATTCCCGTCCAGCATGCTCATTCTGAGGCATGGTCTCGGTTATGGATTTGATCCCTGTACTGCCAAAAGCTCCTTTACCTTGCTTAGTTTCTTCTAAGGAGGCCACTTCTGATAGTGGTGCAGTATTGATCTGTTCTATGATTAATTGAGCAATCCTGTCTTCTACTGCTACTGGGAAATCTTCTTTTCCATGATTAAATATACAAACGAACACTTCTCCTCGGTAGTCCAAATCAATTACTCCTACTCCTATCCCAATCATCTTTTTTGAGGCTAGACTGCTTCTTGGTGCCACCCTTCCATAGAACCCTTCTGGAATCTGAACTTGGATATGTGTATTTACAAGTCCTTGTTGTCCCGCAGGGATCTTGGTTTCTTTGGCAGCATATAGGTCATGTCCTGCTGCGGTTTCTGATCCTTGGGTTGGAATCCTAGCTTTTTCTGAGGTTTTTCGAATTTTTATAGGTTTTAATGTTTTTGTAAGGGAATAAATGTCCGAAACTAAGTTGGTATTACATTCTATCTCACAGTGGTCATCGCCATTGTCCATGTCAAGTGCTTCTAGCACTTTAAAACTGTTTCTGAAATTAAATAATTCTTCCTGTCCATGGGCCTTTTGAGGTTCCAGATTCCTCAGTTGGCATGTCCTTTTCCCTTCTGATCCAGTGACATCGCGTCTTTAATGGCCGCAATGGCCGCTTCTGGGTCGAGACCATGGACCAATTTGGCTATGTCTAGCCTTTGTTGGTCGTCCCAAGAGACAGCCGCTCAATCCGGCGCTGCAGCTTCCTTGCTAGCACTGGAATCCACTGCTTGTATCCTCTTCCCCTGGGTTCGACTATTGGAGCACTTGGAACACTCCCTCCTATGTCCACCATTAAAGAAATGGCACTCAGCACATTTCTTATTCTTCGGCTTCTTACAATCTCAAGTGAAGTGGTTTCCTCCACAATTGTAGCAGCCCCTTTTTGTGGCGTCGATGTCCATGGCATTAGGGTCTCGAATTCTCTGGGATCGAGATGTCCCTGCTCTGGCATTTCCAAATTGGGCATTATTTCTTCTATATGCACCCCCCACAGTGGTGAGAAAGAAAGTATCTTGCGCCTCTCCTATTGCCTCGATATGCTTCAAGGTTGTTCTTATGGAGAGGCTTCTCTTTTCTTGATATAAGAGCTGCCTTCTTATCTCCTCTTTCATGTTTTCCTCCAGCACATGAACAGCTGTTGTCTCTTCTATGAATTCTGGGTCATAGATCTCACAAAACTGGGTTAGGAAATTATGTGTGAATTCTTGGGTGCCTTGTTTGCAGCCCTTTAATTGGTTGAGAATGTAATCTCTTTGGTTCCCTGTCAAGAACCTAGTTCTCAATTCTCCTTCTATTTCCTCCAACCCTGGCCATGTAAAGTCTTCGACAAGTTTGTCATCATTTTTATACTGCTTTATTTTTATCTGCGCCCAAGTCACAGCTGCTATTCCTTGGGGCATCTCAAGGTTTCCTATTCTAGACAATACTGCTGCTGTCAATCTCTCGTCCATATAGTACACATCTTTATTGTATGATAGAAACATTTGCATCGCCATCCACCAGTTCTCAAAATTACTCGCTTTCCTGTTGTATTTTCCAGGGTCTGGGTATGGATCGACCTTTTTAACAAAGGTCCGAGTAGATCCTTCCCCTCCTTGTGCAGCTTTTTCCAGCTCGCATTTTTCCTTTTTGAGGGTGGTGACCCTCTTGAATAGGTTGTCGACAGCTCTTCTCAAGTCATCGACGCTGGCAGATCCTGATGCTTCTTCTGACATCCTTAGACTTTGGGATGAGAATGTAGGGGATGAGGCGGGGGTTTTTGGGGATGGGTGATTGAGATCGGACAACAGCTTGGTTGATCTCTTCTTCTTCTATTTTTACGAAGACTTCTTCTTCATCTTCGATATCTGGGACAGCTAGTTCCTTGTCTAGGAAGTCCTCTGGGTAATAGAGCACAAGATCTTTGAAATCTAGTGCTTGTCTTTGGCCCTGTATCGGCTCTGGGGGTGGCAGCATTGGATAGTAATCAAAGTCCCCGTTGGTATCATTTAGGTCGGCTTGATCTAATTTGAATCTCTCCCAGAATTCAAGTGTTCTGGAGAGCTGGGCTCTGAGAGCCTCTTGGTAGGCAGGGTCTTGTGGGGATTGGAACATCCGTATGTAAGTAGGGTGCAAAAATGCAAGTGTACGCTAAGCTTGGAGAACTTTGTTCCCTCCAAGTGAACTCTGGCCAATAGCCTACCAGACATTCCTACTAGTGTGAAAAGTGCAGACACAAGCTGCTGAACTGAAGTTCGAAGAAAAGGAACTATAGTAGAGAGGCCGGCTTTAACCGATTATCACTGCTCGAGGTGACCTCAGGAGAGCCTAGAGTGCGTCTCCTCTTTAATCCCCTATCTGGGATGTTTTACTTAAGAAAAAGAAACACAGGCAGTAATGCCCGGGCAAGGTAAAGGTAATCATAGTCCCGTTAAGCCTCGGGTCCGGCTGTAGCTACCATTTAACGATTGGCAATCAATAGAGGTAGCGAAGTGGGGGTAAAGCAAGAAGACTAGTTCTAATGAAGCTCTTAGCCTTCACTGTACAGTGTCTAGCTTTAAGCCCACTGATACTAGCTTAGGAGAATAGAAGTGTAGGCTGAAATGCCACAAGAACTAGTCTGGAGTTCTTGGGCTTGTCACATTGCACTATATATACTACAGCAATCTATGCTGACTACTAACTACTGACTAAAGATACGATCCGAGCATATCTACTGACTAAGTTGATGCACAGCATCAATAAGCTGCTAGGTAACAAGGTTTAATACTCACTATCTAGGTTTGCCATGAGGCACTGGCATCTATCTAATGGAAGCAAAGTTGCTGTCAAGCAGTAATTAACTGTCATCATGCACAGCATGGAAATGAACTACATGAGGCATATCCCCATTAGTACTAATTAAATAAATGGTGGAATTCCCGAGCGATGACTCAAGCTACAAAGGAATTACATAATAAGATCTTAGCTCATGCTGGTAGATCCAGTACTCTTGTGAGGAACTAAGTCGTTTAAAGTCCAAAACTATACAGAGCTTAGGCAAGAAAGTGACATGGTCATGTGATGCAAAAGCTGACTAAGCCGTGAAATCATTACAATGAAACCTACAAATCAGCTTCCCGAAGGATCTTTGAAACCCCTAGAAGTACCAAAGGGGCCTTGGCAAGAGATTTCTGCCGATTTCATAATGGATTTACCAAAAAGTAATGGATATGACACCATTCTGGTAGTGGTTGATAGATTCTTGAAGGAAGTATGCTTCATTCCCATGCAGAAGACAATTACTGCTTTGGGAATGGCCAAACTTTATTGAGATAACATTTGAAAAATCCATGGGCTGCCCGATTCAATCATATCCAATAGGGGCCCCCAGTTTGCATCACAGGTGATGAAAGATCTATGCAAAATGTTGAAGATCATGCCAAAGCTATCAACAGTGTTCCACCCACAAACAGATGGACAAATGGAACAGGTGAATAGGATCTCCAACAGTATCTTCAACTCTTTACAGCAGAAAAGCAAGATAAATAGGCTAAATGGCTGAGCCTGGCCCAGTTTAATTATAATTCAAAAATTCACACAGCAACTGGTCATGTGCCATTTGAAGTAACACGCTCTTATCACCCAAGAATGGGAATAGAGCCAAAAGAAGGAAAAACCCTGGCAGGGACGGAGTTTATAAAGGACTTTTCTGGTACCTTTAGGGATGTAGAAAAGAATCTCGAAAAGGCACATGACTGAATGGTTACGTGGGGTCATAGCTGGAGATTGCCAACAAGTTATGTGATCAGAGACAAAGTATGGCTCTCCACGACCCATCTTAACCTTTGCCGCTCGACGCAACTTACACCGAAATTAACAGAATGATTTATCGGGCCATATGAAATCATAGATCTAATCAGAGATAATGCTGTGCGCCTCCAATTACTGTCTAACATGTGCATTCACCTGGTTGTGAATGTAAGCCGCATTAAGCCCTATCGGGAAAGACTCCTGGATCAACCAGTCATAGAACCCACCCCAATAACTGTGGATGAAGAAGGTTTTGAAGAATGGGAAGTCAAAAGGATTGTGGCTTCTCGTCTCTGAAGAGGGGGACTTCAATATCTAGTTCACTGGAGAGGTTATCTCGAGGAAGATTGCACTTGGGAATCTGAAAGTAATTTATCTAATGCCAAGGACGCTATTTGAGATTTT
The DNA here is from genome assembly GCA_038089095.1 of Tylopilus orsonianus. Classification (NCBI taxonomy): domain Eukaryota; kingdom Fungi; phylum Basidiomycota; class Agaricomycetes; order Boletales; family Boletaceae; genus Tylopilus; species Tylopilus orsonianus. Next base: position 5,753 of record JBBPKE010000572.1, on the reverse strand, counting down.
TATAAAGAAAATCCCAATGCTCCTAGAAGGATGCGGATTACCCACACAGACTTCTTAAAAATGCCCTGGAGAAAGCTGGAAAACTTGACAGAGGTACCACCACCTATTGTCAGAAGACTAGAGATAGATCCACAAGGAGAATGGTCAGAAGAATATTGGTCTCATGAACATGACCAAGATCATCTAGAATCTGATCTCTAGATGGGGGGTAGTGTTGAAAACATGTCTTTTTTCACCTAAATTATTACTATAGAACCCCTAACCTTAATGTTTGACTTAAACTATTTGAGGTCTGGTCACCCAAGTAATGGCCAACAAGTAGATAATCACATGACCTGTGATTACATATGCACTATATGCCTATATGGAGATATGCCTTATATTCTTAATTACCGCCTATGCTTCTCTTCCATTTGATAGAACCATATGCTTCTCTTCTTTTTGATACACATGTAGTTTATTTCCACTTTATGCCTACCAAGTATGGTAATCATTGTATTCTCTATATAGTTAATGTGCCAGCCCTAAGGTGGTCTGTGCACTGTAGTCAGTAGTATATAAACCCATGCAATCTAACTGACAGACTCAATTCAGTCTTGTCGCATTCCACCTCATAATCTGATCTCCTAAGTCAGGACTAGTGTGAGCTTAGACCTAAGCTGTATAGCAATGGATGTAGGCTTCAATGAGTATCTCGATTTCTTGACAAACATCCATTTGTAAGGTCGTTCATCTTTGTCATATGAATGACATTCACTTCACTGGCTGTTCACTCGTCATTCCTATTCCTTCCTTACTATACCCCTAAGATTTGACCAAACAGCTAGGACTGGATGGGTGACATCTTAGCATGAATCAAATCTTCCTCAGCTAGGACAAGAGGTGTCCAAAGAGAGAAAAAATTTTCTGTTTCTCCTGGTGCAGGAGATATCTCATCCCCTTTTTACATGTGCGATTTTGTCTTTATCGCAAATCGTTGTCGCCTAATCAGGGTGTCTCTGCAGATAACTGTCTTGGTCATTGATAGTACTGGTGTTCTTGGTACTTTTTCAACCTCAGCTTGGGTTTCTCACTGATGGTTTGGCTATCTGAGCTCTTGGGCTAAGAGCATTGCAAAATGTATATGGGAGTCTAAAGATGCTTCCAGGCTTTTGTAAACTGATCTTGTGGCTCTTTTTTACTGTTTTTGGTATACCCCTATGGTTTACGGTGTCTGACTGGTTAGGTCTCTGCTTAAGGGTGTTTTCATGACTTGAGTGTGGCAAGGAAATCCTTCTTGACACCTAGCACTTTTGAGACATCTTATCTGTACTAATGACCTTCATCGTCTTTCTTTGAGCACTTTAAGCAGTGTTGCTCAGCACAGGCAATCAAATGGTGTGTTTGATCCCAGCAAGTAGTGGGTTCACATAAAGTCAATAGCTCCTGGCAATATCGACTAGAGAAAAGAGAAAAGAAGTCTGGGTCATCTCTGGTCAGGGGAATCTCATTGTTTATACTCGCAAGAGATTATGAGTTGCTGTCAACTAGTGCATCAGCAAACTGCATGTCCAATCCAGAAAGCCATCTTGGTCTTCTATCCAGATCTTATCTCATACAGCTGCTGCTCCTAGAGGATACTGTTGGACATCTTATCTGCAGGTCTAAGCATGGTCTTCTCTGCTCTAGGTATGGTAAATGGGGGTTGGCTTCTCTTATCTTTGGCTGCCATTTACTAGATATGTTTACTGATGATCTCTTATCAAGATCTCAAAATAGCTCTTTCAACGCAGACAAAGCTGCAGCCTATCTCTTCTCTCATTGCACTTTTTGGTTTATTCTCATAAGGCTATCGAGTGGGCTAGTTTAACATCATTGTGGATCACCTACTAAAACTGAAAAGGTTTCTGCATGCATTGCACCTCGCTAGGTCTCATCTTCTCATTATCAAAGAGTCTTCAGAAACACCCCTTATGCACATTCACTAAGGGCAGCAGGGCAGAGATTCCATCTCTTCAGTGACACCCCTAAGATTGTCCTCGTATGGACTCTTGCCATAGGGTATCAGCAATAACACAGAGACCTAACAGGAACCACTGTGACTGGGTGGTGGTGAGATGTAGAAGTTCTAGTTTAATGTAGCAGACAAGCTGCAAGGCCGACTACAATCAGCCTTCCCAGTGCTTTAGCTGCCACTAAGGACTTATCCCAGGACCACCAGAGCTCCCTAAGGAGTATTGAGCTGTAAAACCCAATAAGCTAGAACTGAGGGTTCTAGCCAGGCAATTGGCAGACTATATATCAACAGCCTCCTTACACAGACCATGCAATGGCCATGGCTGTACTACCATATCTGGTAACTAGGTAGACAGACATACTAAGTCTATACTATATATGGAAGGTCTGATGTGATGGGATCGTATCTTTATGAGAGCCTGCTGACTATAGGTGTGAGAGCATCGGCCTTATGAAGTCCATGTGTATGTGTCTAGAGTGGTGATGTACTAGTCTAGACCATCTAGATCTTAGGGTTTGGTAACCCATACCAGGGCATAGCGCTGACTAAGCGCTAACCCTTAGCTAAGTCTCTTGGCAGTTGCTAACCACTTAGCTAACTCCTATTCCATATCCATAACCTAGAGTTACTGCTAGATTAGCCATATAGCATTCGCTATATAAGGGGTCATGCTTTTATGGCAAAGTCCTTGCCAAATCACCTATAGAAGTTTGCTAATCCTAGAAAACCCCTAACTTGTTTCAGGTTTGTTGGGATTGGCCAATCTAAGATCCCTTTAACCTTATCTTCTGCCATTTCTACTTCTTCTGGTATGACAATTATTCCCAGCATTTCTACTCTTTTGGTCAAGAAAACACATTTTTTTGGTTTGACAAATAAATTGTTTTCTTTTAATCTTTTTAAGACTTCCTTTACAATTCTGTCATGTTCTTTCTGATTGTTGGTGAATGTGAAAATCAGAAGGTTATCCATGTAAATGATGACATATTTATTCATGTTGTAAAAGATGTCATTCATCATTGTTTGGAAAGTTGCTGGTGAATTCGACTGTCCAAAGAACATTACTAGGGGTTCAAAACTTCCCCTGTGGGTGGTGAATGCCACTTTCCATTCATCTCCTTTTTTCATTCGGATATTGTTATATTCCCATCTTAAGTCCATTTTTGTAAATAGCTTCGCTCCCTTTAGGCAATCAATCAGATCTGAGATCAGCAGCAATGGGTAGCTATTTTTCTCAGTCCAACTGTTGAGATATCAATAATCTTGAACTATTCTCTTTTTCCTGTCTTTCTTTGGTACAAAGAATACTGGGGACGTTTGTGGTGACTTTGAAGGTCTAATATATCCTTTTCGTAATTGCTCATCTATGAATGAGTCTACTTCTGCCCTTTCTTCTATGGACATGGGGTAGATTTTTGCCTTTTTTGGGACAAATCCCTCTTTTAAATCTATACAGTGGTCCCATGGCTTCTCTAATGGCATTCATTCTGAAAAGTTCTTTGAGAATACATTATAGAATTCATGGAGATATTGTTTTGAAACTAATTCTTCCACTGTTTTCTCCTGTTTTTCTTCGGCTTTCTCTAATGCTTTAATCTTGGGTAGCATTATGCCTAGATTATTCATTTATTTTTGTAGAAGTGTTCTCATAAACACCATTTGGTCTTTTAGTAAATAACACATTCTTGGGCATCAGTGCATCTTTACTTCTCCTGTTTCCCAATTTATTTTTGGGTTGTGCTTTTGTAGCCAGGTATATCCTAAAATAAATGAATTCTTTCCTAGATTAGTTACCTCTGCTATTATCTTTTCTCTGTGCCCTTGATAGTCCATGATTAATTCTGCTTGGTGTGTTATTTCTTCTACAGAATTCTTTGTTCCATTGACATTGTAAACCATTATTGGTTCTTTTAATTCTTTTATTAGGATATGATTTTGTCATGCCTAGGTTTGATCTATAAACAAACCATTAGCTCCACTATCAAGGAGTGTGTTAACTTTTCTCATTTGAAGCTTTTGAGTTTGTGAAGCAAGTTCTATTTCGATTAGTAGCTCCCTTTTTGTTGAAATGTTTTGAACCAGTACTTGATCTGGAATTTCAAGTTCTGATTTTCTTTTGACCGAATTAAGCCTGCATTCCCGTGCAGCAAGCCCTGATTGGGTCCCAGTCTCGGTTTTTCTACCCTTAATGGACATTGGACTATGGCTTTTTATCATGCTACAATCTGTACTCCCAAACCCTTTCTCACCCCTGCTGGTTTCTCCTAACTCATCAACTTGTTCCAAGAGTTGAGTACAGATCTTTTTGATGATCAATTGGGCAGCTTGAAGGCCCCTTTCTAATTTAAAGTCTTCCTTTCCATGATTGAAGAGTAGAATCTTTATGTTTCCTTGGTAGTCAGAGTCAATTACTCCTGCTCCAACATTGAGGGCATTCTTTACAGCTAATCCCAATCTTGGTGCTATTCTTCTGTAATAGCCTTGCAGAATTGCAATCTGGATTGCAGTGTCCATGATTGCACTTCCTCCTGCTGGGATTTTTTTTTCTTCGGCAGCATAGAGGTCAAACCCTGCTGCCCCTTCGCTTTCCCTAGTGGGAAGTTGTCTGTAAGGTCCACATATTTTACAAGGTATCGAAGAAGTACCTAATTTTTTATCTACTTTTTCTATTTTACTTTTGCACGAATAGAAACTCTTGCTGTCCATATCTACGGTATTACAATCTAACTCACTATAGGCATCACTATAGTCCAAGTCAGCCAAACTACTAAAGTAGTTGGCATATATAGTATCTGAAAAATTAAATATTTTGTCCTTAATAGGACCCCCTTCTTTTCTTTTTATGGAAATTGGATGCCTGTTCAATAAACACAGTGTAGCCACTTGAAGTTCCAGATTCTTCAAGTGGCTTTGCCTTTTCCCTTCCCGTTTGCTTCTTCAGGATGTATTTGGAGATTGACGGCATTGTAGAGAGCTTGTAAAGCAGCCACTGGTCCAAGGCCTCAGACAATTGCGGCTGGATCAAATTCATCGCCATCATTTCATTGTACAGCCACTCTGTCTGGCGTTTTTCCTTCTCTTTGACCTGTAACTGCTCTTGCATATGAGCCATTCTGTGTAGAAGGCCCCTCCCCATTGTTAGGAGCCATTGCTCATACAGCCTTCTTCGGGCCAGGTCCTTTATACTTGGAACAGGAGAATCTGTGTCCTTCCATTCAGAATCTACATTCTTGACATTGGGATGAAAGCTTTTTACAGTCTTTAATCTTGTGTCCTTTTCCTCCACAGTTAAAACAGCCGCTTGGCTTTGCTAACCTTGTGGCATCCACTTCCAGGGTATCTATGTCCATTGCAAATGGATCCTTGGCTTTTCCTTTGTGGGTGTTGTTATAGAATGTGCCCCTCTCTTTTCCCTTTCTTGCCATTGCTAATGAATCAAAGGCTACTCCTATTTCTAACATATTCTCTCATAACGTGGTAAAGTCCTTGGAGTGTTGATCTGTTAGGAACAGCTGCATTTGTATGTCCTTGTTAATACCTCTTTCAAGGCATTGTACTGCATACATCATTAGTATTAGTCCTTGATTGTACAATCCTTTGAATCTTGTTATATATTGGTGAATAAATTCACTCCTTCTTTGTACACATGCCTCTAGTCTCCTTAGGGCAATGTCTTTTCTGTTTCTGGCTAAGAACCGTTCTTTTAATTTATTGTGCATTTTGGCCACATCAGGCCATTGCTCCACATCAGGAAGGT
>JBBPKE010000571.1:2344-16048 GCA_038089095.1 Tylopilus orsonianus | reverse complement strand
GAAATTTTTCACAGGGCAAGGATGGTCAACACCGCGTTTTTTATGCAGATTATCCTCGCTGATTACGTTGGTGGTATTCTGGGACTCGTGAGGGACGGCCTAAACTGGCGCCTGGACCCTCTTTCGGTAAGTTTTCCTCTGATTGCATAGAATGGATAGTGATCTTGACGTTGAGCAACAGTCGTTCCGCGAATCCAATCATGATGTGTCTCCTCGGGGACAAGGAAACGCAGTTTCTATCGAGTTCAACTTACTTTACCACTGGCACGCGTCCATGTGTGAACAAGACGAGAAGTGGTTGAACGGGTTATTCACAAGACTCTTTGACGGTAAAAGCCCGAAAACGGTGTGCTGTCTTTGTGTTGCTTGCGCTGTAGACTTACTTATGCCTTTTCCCTCCAGGTGACCATCAGGGAGTTCAGAGAGGTGATTCGGGAAAAGATTTTACCTCCTGGTGATGTCAAGGACTGGACATTCGGCGGGTGAGTTTCACGATTCGTGTACCATTCTCGGTTTCGTGATCTGGTGTGGCGCTAGACTAAAACGAGATCATAATGGTCGTTTCTCCGACCAAGACATCGCACGGATGCTGCAGGACGCAACAGAGCAACGAGCCGGTGCGTTTCGTGCAAGAGGTTGTCCCCCTGTAATGAGGGTGGTAGAAATCTTGGCCATAGAGCAGGGAAGAAGATGGGGTGCTTGCACTGTAAGGAGTTAACGTCTGGTGACCATACGATTTGCTAAATACCCATAGCTCAATGAATTTCGCAAGTTTATTGGTTTAAGACGTAAGAATCGCAGGACGAAGTATAATTCTCATTTATTCACGGGTATTTCAGCCTATGATTCCTTTCAAGAATGGAATCCGGACCCAGCCATCCATGTAAGACACTATCTCATCGCTCTCTCGTCTGCTCAGCTGTCTGTAGTCTGCAGCAGAAGCGCTCTACGGACACATTGATAATCTGGAACTCCATGTTCGTGCATTGGGCTCTCAAGTGTGTCCCTAGCAACTAATGTTCGACTCGTTCAAGGTTGGCTTGCAAGCCGAGGAGACCAAGCCACCAATCCCAGGCGCCGGGCTGTGCCCGGGGTACACTATCTCACGTGCTATCCTTGCAGACGCAGTATGCTTGACTCGCGGTGATCGATTTCTGACCGTGGACTTCACCCGTTAGCGCGTTTTTCTCCTCATCTCCATCCCTCCCGCTGATGATGTCAACTTAGCATACAATTTAACGTCTTGGGGCTATCAGCATTGTATGGTTAACACTGACGATGGGTCCTATGGAGGAATGCTCAGCAAGCTTTTGTTTCTTCTCTTGCCGGACCACTACCCTGCCGGCTCAACCTACGCTCATTTTCCGCTCATGACGCCAGATTTCATGCGCTCTTGTATCGCTGCCCGATCAACCGATCATCTCGCGTACTACGATTTCTCGAGACCGAGGCAGCTCGAGGACAATGAGTGCCAACTAGATAGCCTGTATAGGAAACGTGTGTCGAGGCTTACAAAAAATGTTGAAGTAGCTTCTGGGGAGGTTAGTTCTGAATTTCAAAGGTCGATCTCTGCGGCACTAAAAACGGCTAGATCCGGAAAAACATCGTTAACGAGACAACCGTCACATCCTTTATGAAGATGTTTAAAACCTTAGTGAGAGAGGCGTCCGTGTCAGCGAGTCCTACCAGCATATTCGTGGACATCGTCAAAAACGTGATTAACCAACTACCTATTTACTGGGCAGCAAATTTCGTGGTACGTTGCAGGGCAAACGGTTTAGTGTCATCGTTGACGCTGGGGTCAGCTCGGTCTACCTATTACCATGTTTGATGGTGTCTTGGGGGGACACACCGCAGCGCAGTGGTATAAATTGTTTGCTGACGTGACTAGGTAGGAGTTTTAGTTGGTTTACGGGATTATCTCTGATACTTTCCAGGTATACGTACCTCAATGACGACCCAATTCGCGACTGGGCTCTGTACCAGGCGGCGCTCAAGGCCACGAACGAAATCGTGTACTACCTGCGCAACCGATTGATGCGGCACAGGGAAGGGACAGTGAGTTTCAGACCGTAACAGCACCATTGAACTGCAGCTCCACTATGCAACAGATCTCGCTCGGTGGTGCCTCGGATATCCTGATCACCTCGTTCATCACGAGTAACGTGCAGAACGATCGATTCATCGCCAATGTTCTGGAGAGTGTCAAACACTCTACTATTCGAACCACCGCATACAGCATCTTTGCTGAGATTGTTCCCTCTGCGTTATTGTTTTCCGCCTTCATTTCTTCTGTGGTCAATTATTACGCAAACAATAGCCGGAAGGAGGAGTTGCAGAAGCTAATCGAACTGAGCGCCGCTATCACAGAGGATGGCTCGGGTCATGATGGGACGTTGATGAAGTTTATCGATAATGCGCTAAGGAAGTCTTCGGCCACACGCCACTTTATGTTGCACTGTGTCCACCAGAAAGCAGACCGCCGAGAGCATGTAAGCTTTGTCAACCGGTTAAACATTGCGCCTACACTGTCAATCTGTCAGGGCGGTGTACGTTGCAGGATTCCCCACTCTACCGGGTGTGTTCTAACAATGTGTGCAGCCGTCGCCACTTGGTCCGACTATCGGAAACCATGAAATAGGCATTCCTTGGCAAGGGGGGTGAGCGGTGCTACGGAATGGGTCATCCAGAGTATTGACGCCATGCTTCTTGTACAGCCTCATGTCGCGGGACGTCTTCACGAGGGTACGGAAGCTTGTCGTTGTTTCGAGACAAATTTTTGAACCGAAATACTGCAGCTCGCACCTCGCGTTATCGCGGCCATCTTTAGCCTGCGAAACATCCGCTTTTCTGAAATGCAAATGGAATTTGGTGGGTCCTGCGTTGCGTGAAGTGGGATTCCAGGTTGACGCGATGACATCATGTAGATGATGGACTACCAGCTTCGAAAGTCATTCAGGTGCGATGTGCACCCTATTTTACTGACTTGTGGTTGATCGATTTTCCAGTACGACATTTGATGTATTAGTTGGCTGATGGAAGCACAACACGCTGAAGGATAGATTTGTGCGAGCCCCTTGAAACCAATTAGGGTTGGGTAAAACCGGTTATGAAGAGCGGCAACCAATAGTACTTTGCCATGTGCGAGGGTAACATTTTGACGTGGTATTGTGTAACAGAACGAACAAATGTAATCAAGAACATGGTTTAAAAGGGTTCTCAGAAGATGGATCGCCGAGCGCAATAGTAACGACTACTGCTACAATGCCAACCATTTTGCTGATCGACATCACGCGTGACGAGCTGCTAGCGGCACCTGAATTCCCACATGTCCAGCGACTTGGCAAGTGTAGTTGGTCAATGACTTACCACCGAACACGGGACTACCCAATGGGGTTGCGACGCTAATGGTTGCGTCTGGCGCGGACTGGATGGGAGTAATAGACGAACTAGGTAGACCGGTATCTGTCGTCGTAGGATTAAGAGTGGGTACCACCAACGACTTCGTTGGCGGCGACTTGGAGGGTGGCAGGGAAGAACTGAAGGGAAAGATTGAGCTACCGCCACCACCGCCCGAGCTATGACCAGAGCAGGTGTCACTTCCATGGGTGCAGGATGTGCCGTCAGGGCAACCTTGATGCATGTCAGTCCACTATGCTTGTGGTATTTTCACCATCACATACATCTGCCAAAGGAATCGTTACAACAGAAGGTGCCAGGGTTGCAGCAAGCTTTCCCATCGCAAATCTGTGCGTTTTGAGGGCAGCATCTGTGGCGGATGGTCAGGATCCTTGGCGTCCGATACTTCAACGGTCTTACGAAGAACTTCCGAAGCACTACAAAACTGCCAAGTCAGCACGCGTCAGTGTGAAACGACTTTGAAGCAAACGGACATTGGTGCCATCCGGGCAGGTGCCGCCATTGCTACACTGAAAGTTTGATTGAGTTACGGGATCCGGGACATCACGTATATACATACGCAGAAACTACCGTCTTGGGCGCATGTATCAGGAAGGTTTGGGCAAACATCTACGTGCGTTCTCTCAATGTTGGAGACATGGAAATGATAGAGAAAAAAAAAACTGACGCCATCCGTCGGCGCAACCATCCCCATTATCCCTCAATGCAAACTTGGGGTTGCGCACCAAGAGCTGAGAGAGGACGTGAGGCGTGGCGGCTGAGCTGCGCTGACGAGTAATCTGGAGTGGGACATCCGCGGAGGCCAAGTGTAGAGACAGTAGAAGAGCGAAAAGGAGCGACAGCATCTTTGAGAACGTGAGTGGTCTTTGATGGTTTCGTTCTAGCTATATATCCATAGCATTTGGGATCATCCGTTGATTGATTTCGTCATCATCACGACAGGTATGCAACAAGCGCTGCACTGATCCCTGGCAGGGAGGCAGACAATAGTATGTAACCCAAACGAGGCAGCGGCGTTCAGGCGGCGGTCGACGTTTGAACCTGCAGGAATATAATTCTAGGACAAGGACGCATGAATACCAAAGAGGGAATCGGAGAGCTTAACCTCAAAGCGCCCAACGGCTATACTTCGTGATCTTGCCACGTCGCAACAACAGCTGTCCAGGTGCAGACGTGACCATTTAGTAGTAGGTTTGATGGTAACAAGTTCTGGAGTATATGCTGTGAGGAATGATGTATTTTCAGACAGATTTCTGCGGCCGTTTGTGGCCCGCACTGCGTAAACAAGAAGTTCTTTAATCGGGCTAGCTATCAATAATGAACACGCACCCTGCGGTGAATATTCCAAGTGACGAAAGACAGTTGACATGTCCGTAGCGTCGCAGCGCTTGCATGTTCAAGTGAAGTGACTATCTGAAGAAATTGAGTTGGCTCGGCCATGGCCCTAGCGTCTACGTGCCAGTGGCAGGGTATACATTTGATAGCAGACTTGTTACCCTACCCGCTGTTTAACGTTCAGAATTCGACTCGCCACGCAGGTAGCCTTGCGGTCTGTAATCTGCAGGGTAATAGCGTATGACACCCATTGGGATCGGTCGCTGATACAACATAAATTACAAAAAATCAGGCTGAACAAGCCCAGTTGTTGCGAGTTAGTGGACGCCCGAGGTCACAGATTCATATGAACACTGTGGCATTAGGCCGACTCATCTCGGAGAGGCGTAAATATATACTTACTCAGAGCCGTAAAAGTACTATCCCCTACCCCCCGTTCGGCACCTACCCCCAGTTCGGCGCCCCAAAATTGGAAGGGCTGTCACAGCATGTCACACACTGTTGAATTCAGACTCCGTAATTCAAGGCGAGTTCAACTCGACAAGGACTGCAAGTGTATGTACACTACTCATTGTACTTAATTAAAGTGCACTGGCCTGTGACTGTAAAACCTATTTTCGTAATGATCGAGTTGTGAGTGAGACAGTGAATGGGCAATTGAGTGTATCAGGCATGGGTAGACTTGGAATATAAGGAATGTGAGTATGTAACATTGTGACGGGAGAGTTCGTATACAACGACATGAAATGCGGGCAACCTGGTAAAAATAATGTCAGTTTCAGATTTTTCATTACCCTGGCCTGGTGTGCCATGACATCACTCACTTCACTCACTTCATGTGCAGTTGCAGCTGCAGTAATGGTCCTGTAAGTCCCGTCGGCGAGATCTTTGACAGCGAGCACCATCCGGGTTTCGTGTTCTGGGTCTGTGCCAGTAGAAGCTCGCTGCCCTCGATGACCTACCATTGCCAATAGCTCGGGCTGCGCGCACGTGAATGTGTGTGTGTACAGCGGTCGCGAGTTGCGAGTCGCGACCGCTGTGTTTTGAGGCTCCGCTTCGGCACACACTCGGCGAGTGATGCTAGTGTGACAACAACCCACATCACGATCTCAAGAACTACACCATTATTTTCATTCGTTCAACTTGGAGCTTGTAGTTATAGTACGAAAACTATGGCGGGTAAGGTTAACAAGTGAGAATGTTGTGTTTTTTCTGGAGTGCCGAACTGGGGGTAGGGGATAGTACTTCCCGAGTTTATGTAACCCAGAGCTGGCACAGCCCCACTGCGAATGTCATGTCTAACGGCTACTGTTAAACACTCACCAATTTCCAGGGATTACTGTCGCTCGGAGCGGTGCTCGTCTTTGGCTTACTAGTACCAACAGTATCCCCTGTTGGGCGTCGGAAACTGAAAACTCTGTACTACTGCCAGCAGTGGGTCGTCCATTCTTCGGCTCACACGTCCTCAGGCTTGAAGTAATTGATTGCGACTGGCAGAAAGGGAGGAGCAAGAGACTCCCGGGATGATGCTGGTAGTCTACCGCGAGGCATGCCATTCAGTTTCGAGTCAATGCATCGAATAACGGGTTAGGTGAATGTTTGTATAGTATGTAACCTCGGCGCCAATTTACGCATGGAGGCGACCGTGACGTAAGTACGACACGATGCACGACCTATTTCTTGCCCTGGGCCAAGCACTACCCAACATTTCTCTTGACCCCCGAGCCGAACAAGTTCTGCATGCAGTCCAGAGGTCCGTGGATTCTTTCACGTAGGATAGTGGAATGACTCACTTTATACCAGTTCGACAACTGCATTCAAAGGTAAAATCCCTTTTCGCCAAGTGGAAGGGAGTCTGGTCGGCTCATAGAGGCGAGTGTGTCTTCCTGTACGAGGGAACAGTGGGGTGATGTGCCTACCAGTTCGATGGTTGAATTCAAGGGCGAAGTCTCATTTTGCCACGTTTGAAGAAGGAGGCGAGATCGTCTATATGAACAAGGCAATTGCCTTGGATCGTGAAGCACTGGAGCTCTGTTCACCCAACCATCCTGAACGGTGCTCCGCCGTAGAGATTCTTGCGACTCATCTTAGGGCACGTTATGATGAGCTTGAAGCCATTACGGATCTCAACGAGGCGATTAGCCTCCGCCGCGAAGCACTTGAACTTTCCTCTTCCAGACACCTTGATCAAGCCACCTCTGACCCCTTCAAATTGAGTTGTCTTGCAGATTTGCTCGTCGATCGACACAATCAAGTTGGAGAGATGACGAACCTGCATGAGGCGATTAACCTTCACCACAAAGCGCTGGAATGTTTGCTGCCTGGCCATCCCCATCGGTTTTCCTTTTTGATAGGCCTCGCGCTTGCTCTCGGGAGTCGGTACCTCCGCCTTGGAGGTTTGGTAGATCTAAACGAAGCCATTATCCTCAGCCGAGAGGCACTAGGACTTTGCCCACCCGATCATCCTAACCGGACCCTCACTTTGCATTGCCTAGCGGTTAACCTCCATAGTCGGTATGCCCAGCTCGGGGCCCTGACAGACCTCAATGATATCGTCGACCTCAACCGAGGAGCACTGGAACTGCACCCACCAGGCAATGCCGATCGACCTGCGGCTTTGACTAGCCTTGCAGCCGTTCTCACTGATCGTTACGGACGTCTTGGGACCATATTGGACATCAACGAGGCCATTAGCCTAAGCCGAGAAGCGCTGGATCTTTGTCCACCCGACAATGCTGATCGACCCGAGGTATTGAGCTGTCTTGTAGTTAGTATCACCGCTCGGTATGAACAACTTGGGTCCGTGACGGACCTTGACGAGACTGTTGGTATCAGTCGAGAAGTCCTGGAACTCTGCCCCCCTGGTAATATTAATGCTAATGCTGATCGACGAGAGGCGTTGTGCAACCTTGCATCCGTTCTCGCTGATCGGTATGACAAACTTCAAGACATAGCGGATCTCAACCAAGCCATTGACCTCAGCCGGGAAGCAGTGGAATTCACCCCACCCGGGCATCCAGATCAACCCTCGGCTTTGGCTGATCTTGCAGGTTATCTCGCTGATCGGTACGAACAGATCGAGGAGGTGACAGACATCAATGAAGCCATTGCCATCGGCAGAGAAGCACTGGGATTCTATTCGCTTGGACAACCCGATAGATCAGATACTTTAGCTGACCTCGCACAACACCTCCACACTCGCTTCATGCGACTACGCCAGGAAGAGGACCAGGAGGAACTATTCGATATATATGCTGGACTAGTACAGGTACAGCAGACAGTGTCGTCGAGCGATCTTTCTGCTGCCAGAAGATGGATAGATGCAGCTGAAGAGTTCCATCACTCGACGACACTGTTGGCATATGAGACATACCTCCGATTTCTCACGCAACATCTGGCTACTTTGCCGTCTCTGCCCCAGCATCTTGCTATCTTCAAGGAATTCACATCATCACTCGCTGCGGATGCGTTTTCCGCTTGCATTCGTAACAAATCTCCCACTCGTGCTGTAGAGCTTCTCGAACAGGGTCGGGGCGTCTTTTGGGGCCAGCTCACGCGCCTCCGTTCCCCGGTTGAGGATGTCATTGCATCTTGCCCTGCCGGAAAATCGATGGGAGAAGAATTCGCTCGACTAGCCTCCCTCATCCGCAGTGTTCTTAATTCCACCGATCCAGACAGGCACGATCGAGTCTCCTGTCTCAACCTCGAAATGCAAGGGGTCGTGAGCAACATCCGCACGTTGCCTGGTTTCTCGCATTTCCTCCTGCCACCACCGTTCTCTGATCTCCAACGGGCCGCCATCGTGGGTCCTGTCATAATCGTGAATGCGAGCCAGCGTAGTTGCGATGCACTCGTCATTTTGGCCGATCAGGACCCCGTTCATATTCCATTGAAAGTCACAAAGGCTTGGGTTCTGGCCCTGTCGTTGGAGCTACACGCCTTGACTGTGCGTGCAAAGCAGGCGGACGTCATGAAAGAGTTTGGGCGCATCTTGCGGGAGCTCTGGGATAGCGTCGTTTCTCCCATCGTCGATTTCCTCCAGACGACACGACCATCTTTCTCACGTATATGGTGGTGTCCAACTGCCGAGTTCTCTCGACTGCCACTGCATGCCGCTGGCCCATTTAGAAAGGGCCAGCGTAATCTCTCTCAGCTCTACATCTCGTCTTACACCCCCACCCTCACTGCCCTCATTCGTGCTAGACGGCCCAATATCTCGGATTCGGATCCTGCAGCAAATGGGAAACGGTTTCTTGCCATCGGTCAAGCAAATTCCCCAGATCAGATCGAGCTCGCTTCCGTGAGCACCGAACTATCCAGCATTGGTCAACAAGTAGGACGTTGTGCTACATTCACGCTCGTCGAAGGTGAAGAGTCTTGCATTCCCAGAGTCACCAAAGAGCTTGGCAAGAACAGCTGGGTGCACCTTGCTTGCCATGGTCTCCCGAACTCGACACAGCCGTTTGAGTCGGCGTTTGCCTTGCGGGATGGGCACTTTACGATCGAACACATCATCCAATGTGAACTGGAGAGCCCCGAATTTGCGTATCTTTCTGCCTGCCATACTACTGTCGGTGACGAGGAGAGCCCAGATGAGGTGATCCACCTTGCATCGGCGATACAGTTTGTGGGGTTCCGTTCTGTGATCGGGACCATGTGGGCAGTGGACGATGGCGAGACGAACAAGATTACATCGACGTTTTACGACAACATGATCGACGAGTCTGGTAACCTGGACCATACACGTGCGGCGTATGCGTTGAACAAGACGATGAGAACGTCGCATATACCCCTCGATCAACGTATCCTTTACATACATCTCGGTGCATAATTCTATATCCCTGTTCTTTCTGTTGCTCTTCTTTGTATTCGGAGCTGCTATCTAATTCACTATCTCTTGTTTCCGGAGTTGGATGAGTGCTTCGAGTCAAAGATCGTTGTACGTGTATACTGGCGGGTCCTAACTTCAGCTGGAATGCTTGTAGTGAAAGTGGTGGATACTGTATGGTGCAAAGGAGACTAATGGAGCCATGCAGGCGCAAAAGTAACAGCAGCCGCTATCGTCGGATAAGATGGTGATGAACAGAAGACATACCTAGGCTGCCCATGTCGTATTTTGATGACCATGCATCATGCATCATGAGCTGCCCATCCCGCCGTTGTGGACGCCAGCCATCCTAGCTACGGTTCGGACAAATAGACTTTGAAGATTACTCTGGACTCTGCTGATGGCCATCATAGATGGACTCAGTGACCGACTATTATCGCTCTTGGATCGCGATGACATAAGTGGCTCGGTCGAGTCAGATCAATCACGTAGATCATCGCATCAAGGTCGAGGTCCAACTCAATCCGAGCCACCTCACACAGGAAAAAAAAAAAGACGAAAAAAAAAAGAAAATGGCCCAGAAACTCTGGCTCCGATGCGAAACAAAGCCGTTCGAGCGTCGCTCTGCACTGACCCCAACGACCGCCAAGAAACTCATCGATGCCGGATTCGACATCACCGTTGAGCGCGACGACCAGCGCATCTTTGACGACGCCGAATTTGAAGCGTACGTCCTTGCGCTCCGGGTTGCTCTCTCGTTTATGCTCGCACCTCATGCGCGTGATGTGGCTACAGCGTCGGGTGTCGACTCGTTTCGAACAATACCTGGCCCGATGCACCGACCGACGTCCCCATCATCGGGCTCAAAGAACTCTTCGCGTCCACCGACCTGCTGCCTCACACTCACATCCAGTTTGCGCACTGCTATAAACGCCAGGCCGGGTGGTCCGCCGTGCTCGATCGATTCCGCCGCGGCGGGGGGACGCTGTACGACCTCGAGTTCCTCACCGACGCCAACGGGAAAAGGGTCGCTGCGTTTGGGTTCCATGCAGGGTTTGCGGGCGCGGCGGCCGGTGCACTTGCGTTGGCGGCGCAGCGGGGGGGCGGGGCGTTGGAGAGGCTCACACCGTACAAGGACGAGGCGGCGATGGTGGGGCACGTCAAAGAGGTCCTCGGTGGCAGCGGAAAGGGCGTCCGAGCGCTCGTGATGGGCGCCCTCGGACGGTGCGGTCGTGGCGCCGTTGACCTCCTTTGCAAGATCGGTCTCGATGCGTGCGTGTGCCGGTATTCTTTTGAGTATCGATGACGGGGCTGACGATCGCTGAACTGCGCGCGACGCGCGCTTTCAGAGACGACATTCTCCAGTGGGACATGGCGGAGACTGCCAAGGGCGGACCATTTCCGGAGCTCCTCGACGTGGACATCTTCATCAACTGCATCTACCTCTCGTCGCGCATCCCGCCTTTCCTGACCGTTCCTCAGGTGAATGCGGCCGGCTTGTCTAGACGGCTGTCGGTCGTCGTTGACGTTAGCTGCGACACCACGAACCCGTTCAACCCGATACCCGTCTATGACGTCAACACCACGTTCGAGAACCCGACGGTCCCCGTCGCGCTGGCGTGAGTCGTCGTTTTCGTCCGGGCCGGTAAGAGGTGCTAAGGCGGGCCTCCAGGGAGGGTTTACAGCCCCTGTCGGTGATATCGATCGACCACTTGCCGACGTTGCTCCCTCGAGAAGCGTCGGAGCAGTTTAGCGCCGATTTGTTGCCTTCGCTGTTACAGTTCCCTGAGCGACACGTCGCGCGAGTGTGGACGGACGCGGAAAAACTCTTCAAGGAAAAGCTCGCGGAGGCAGTCAAGGACACCGAACAACCCCCCGCGTAAACAGCCCAGGGTTGATGGATTGCAGGTAGTTGTGGGGGACAAGGCGTGTCGTGGACAACCAATCCCACTAGGCCACCCTGAGACCCATCTTTTGTTTCATAGTAACCAGCGAACCAGCGCCAAAATGTGAATCATTGCAACAATCGTGCACAGGCCCTTGCTACATGGGAATCTCATATCTATCGAGGCTTGACTATTGGAGAGGCGACAACAACGAATGAACGTGGGATTCTCGTGTAGCATAGTAACAGGTACCGATGACCTCGGTACAGGTGGCGTGCAACAGCGTCCATTCGGGTCCGTGATACGGGAAAAATAAAGAATTACGAGTTTCATGGCCCAAGATAGAAAAAACAGTCCTCGGAGTCACTCACGTCTAGCAGAGTTGCCACATCTTGACGTAGTCGCTACAAGGACGAGAGGATCAGAAACTCCAAAAGGGGAAAGTAGGGCTCGCGCGTACATCCGAAAAGCCCGATTATTCGCGCTGGATGGCCAGGTCGCACTCCAAGTACTCTGTGCAGAGGCAAAATCGCGCATCGCGGCTATCATGTCCGAACGTGAGTGCCTGGAACCAACTCGGGCGAGACATTGCCACATACTTGCAGAGCTGTCATACCATGGCTTCCCACCGAGGCCGTCAGGGAACCAACCGCTCGTTCCCCCGACCGCCAGATCGATGACCATGTAAAACGCTATCGGGCAAGACTAAGCCGCGGACGGAAAGTGAGGACCGTTAAAGATACCCACATTGGTCAAACGGCGCCGCGGCCGTGCCGCCGTACGCCGTTGACCACGGATCCTGTACCTCGATGTACTTGCCCGATGACATGTTCATCGCCACCCCAGGGAACCCGCCGACGTTGAAGAAATACGAGTCCGTGTTCTTGGACCCGATGTTGAGATTGATCATCGCTTTGAGGCGACTGTCAGTGTAGAACCGCATCCAGGTGTCCGTCCACTCCATCGTGTACACATGAAAGTCGCTCGCATAGTTGCCCTGCTTCGTGTTCACCCAGCCATACAGACTCTTGAGAAGGGTGGCGGTGATGCTGTTGGTGCCTGAGAGCAATGGGCCGCATTGAGGATGACCAGTGGGGGGGACTTACCGACTGAGATGGGGGTGCTACCGGAAGGGAAGGGGCCGTAATTCATACTCGAACGCACATAGTTGGATCCTTGCGCGGGATACGAGGGCAAGTTGCCCCGCGCCTCCATGATCTACAAAACGCATGGGCATCGATTGTGATGCAAACAGGGCATTGACGTACGTCGATCTCCCCGCTCACGGGCCACCCACCATAAACACCAGTGCCTTGAGAAGCGGAACTGTCGTTGCCTTCGGGCAACATCCATATGGCGGGCCACAGCCAATCACCCTGGGGAAGTTTGGCACGGACTTCGACCTTGCCGTACTTGATCGACTTTTTACCTCGGGTGTTGATACGACCGCTCATGACGGGATTGATCACGGTGCCAGCCTGGGCAGAGGACACGGCGGTGCATGCGTTGCCCCCTCCTGGGCCGGACGAGGTCGAGTTGGAGGGGGTGGTCGAGTTAGTGGGGGTGGTGGAGTTGGTGGAGTTGGTGGAGTTGGTTCCACCACTGATGGTGCTATTGCCGTTGCCATAGGTCGTGCTGTTACCCGAAGTCCCGCCTGTTGGGTCGGTCGTGTTTGTGGCTGTGCCATTTCCGTCGCCCGTGTACTGCCTTTTTAGGAAAGGCAGTACAAACGTTCCTTGGTCATTGACGCCTGCCAGCGCGTCAGACAATGACTGCGATAAGTTGCAAAACCTACTGTTGTTCGCCGTACAATCGTTGAGGTTGTACGTCGCCCCGTCCATGATAGAGCTGTACCCGCCGGGGATGGAGTCGCTGGTAAGTGTGGGCATGATGTACAATTCGCCGTCGGAGAGGTAGACGTTGTCGGAAGAGTCGGTGGTCATCTCGAATTCGCCGTTTCTACGAGGTATGTAGCGGCGTTTCTATAGAAGCTGCAGTCGTACTCACCCGTAGCCACCCAGCTCGACGTCGTACGACCAGCTGCTGGTGTCGAGGCTGCCTCCGTCGAACTGGTCGTCGAGGACGATGCAAAGCTGGCTGTTCTGCAGAATATGCACAGACTGGTACCCGCGGAAGACCAATATGGCTGCGATGGCGACGCCCAGGAACAAGAAGGCAAATGTGATCCATTTGCTGGCGCGGTCGAGCTTGGTCTTGCTGAGCGCGAGCCAGGGT
>JBBPKE010000570.1:6049-16059 GCA_038089095.1 Tylopilus orsonianus | reverse complement strand
AGCTACGCCACAAATTTTTAAACAGATCTTCCTTGTCAAACACAATTTCAGAAGACTAACCTTAATCGGTTCCCTTTGTCCGACCCACCGATATCCGCATCCATACAAACCCAGTGGGAGAAATTCAAATACACATTCTCGAATATTTTTTTCCCGGTGCCCCTCTCCTATACCTGAGGCCCGAAAATGAATTCAAGCCAATCCACGACTGGAGTCATCTGACAGTCGGCGAGATATTCTTCCCATGTCGACAGCTTTGCGACAACCACATCCCTTGCGACCGTGCGAATGAACAAGTCCTTGGCCAGCAGCCATAGCAGTTGGCTATCCAATTCTCCACGCTGTCCCATATTATCATGCCTGAATTGACTGTCATCAAAATGGTCCGCAGAGCAACATCCATGTGTGTGGGCGAGTTGTGAAGTTGTGTTGCCGCCACAGATGGGAGGAGAGGCTCGGATAGGTAACTCGTGAACCTCCAGCTGCGATTGAAGGTCATCGCAAGACAGATGCGTAGATGATTTGCAATGCCGGTCTCCAGATGCTCAACCAAGTCTGGATGTCCAAATGTGACGATCAGTCCGAATTGTTGTCCCAATACGGCGAGCACTTGATCTGTTTCCTGTGGATCAAAGCAACAAGATACCCCACATAGCTTATAGGATGCTGTGTCTAGCACACTCTCTGGATACATCAATGCCGCCTTGAGTGAGAGCCATCTGCGCACGATCGCGGCACTGTATCAGTCAATCGCCACAAAAAATATGAAAAAAAAAAAAAAAAAAAAATTACAAGGGCCTCCCATAACTAGCAGTGTGCTTGAGTTGGGAAATATTTTCGGCGTCAGTATCCCCGAGCTTCAATGCATTCTAGTCCCACCCCAACTGATTGTAAGGTGGAAAGAGCATCTGGCCTCCAGATGCAACTCGATCAGAATTATCTGAAAGACACATTAGCATGGACACCAAGAGAAATGAGAGTTTACCATACACCTCCGGTTGAGTGGTGAAAAGTCAGGGAAGTCGTCGAAGCGAATACGACTCAGGTGGCATAATTTTTGTGGTAAGAATACTGGGTTATAATTCTGCATAATACATCTGCGGGCCGATACCCTCCGTCTTTACCATTATGGACTGCTGCGAGCGGGCGCACTTCATCGAAGGCGATCACTAATTTCGGCCGGTCAGAGCCATCAATAAATATTTTTTCGAGGGATTCAGTCATTGTCCTGTAGGAAGTAAAGAGTCTCTGAGTCAACGTGGGCAAATAAGATGGTGGCTTTTGTTCTCCTGCGGGTCACATTGATTAGTTCTGGATTCCGTCGCATAAGATAACATACGAGTATACCAGAAATGGAGAGACTCCCGAGTATATCTGCTGTTTCATCAACCTCTGACCTGGAAGTCGTTCTGATGGTGCTGGAGTTGAGGGCGGGGATCAAGTTACCATGGACCTACAAGAATTCATCAGACAGAGGTAGCCAACGAGCTAGATTTAGATGCCTTGTTGTGATTATCTTCGAACTTGCGAAAGAAATTGGCCCTGACAGTATATCTCGGGAGAAGGCTCACGTCGCACATCTGGTGGACCTATTCCAAGATGTCCGTCGTTGTGCTGCGTGTGGCATGGTTCGTTGAAAGATATTCCGAGAGTGTATCGAATAGGGCGATGAAGAACGCGTAGCAAATAGCCTGTTACTCCGGCTCGGTGGCGGGGAAATTAGTCAAGATGTCTGAAGGGATCGGGTCACGGTGAAGAAAACCGAATTCTTCCTCTTTCAAGCGCAAATTCATGTAAATTACGGGGACGTCCTTCTTGCTCAGTTGCGAATATGTTCAGCCATGGCAACTTGAAACGTGTGTGGGATGCTAAGACAACTCACCTCCGTGATCATCCTCGATTTCCCGGTTCCAGAGCTCTGGACAATGGAACAGAATTTAGCGTAGTACGGAACCTTATTTGAAGTCTTGAATAGGTTCTCATTGTGTATCAGATACTCGTAACATCCCTCAACGGCTACGCCACGGTGGTGTTCCTTGAACGAGAGCGATAGCTGTTCATGTAGAGCTAGTAGAGTTCAACTCGTTATCCGTGGTAGATGGAGGGGTGAGAAGTACTAACCCTCGGGTAACTTTGTTTCCGTGGCGGCTTGGTGTTTCGCCACTGGTGATTAGGGAATGGCTGGAGGGGAGCATCCGATTTTTCTGGTAGCAGATCGGGCGCAAAGAGTGGACGCGCACCAAGATTCAGAATTTTGTGATATGACTTTTGAGTCCAAGCCTCAGCAAGCAACGATCGTAAGTCTGCATGGGTCTTCACTAGGCTTCTTAGCACTTTATGCTGGGTCATTTTTTCATCCAACATATCATTGGAACATTCAATAATAGCGGTGTATTGAAAAGTGGATGTGAGGTTGGACTCCTTGATAGCTTCCCCTACTTTCCAGGTCAAGTGCCTTATGGGTGCGGTCGTCGAAACGATCTGGGAGAATCTCGAGAGGCATGGCTTATTTGCGAATCAGCTTCTACCAAATGCTTTACTTTTATATGTGTGAGCGGCGCACCCACGATCAATCTACATCAGTCTATCCGAGTCCACAACATGTGTTGACCCTAGATCTGTCACACCACCATCATTGCTGCCCACTAACAATCGTCCATTGTTCGCCGTAATTAGCTACATTCTGCCGAGTACTGGTATATTGGCGTTTTTCGCCGGTAACGAGAATCGGCAATGGGAAGTAGATCACACTAATTCGTGACTGGCACTGGTGAATCGGAGAGCTGCCCGACCCTAGTGGCGCGCTTGCCGAATGGATTCTTTCTTGCCTTTTCGGGTCCACGTCATCTAATCATAGCTCTTGAAGGGCCTATGGGCGTTAGAGGCGAGGTCAGTAAAAGGAAACCTCATACCAGGGAGTCTAGCTCACACAGGAACATGCATGTGTCTGGGACCCCTCTCTTAAGATCGGGGTCGGACTCGTGACCCCCGGTAGGTGAGCGATACGGTGTGTGCAGTGGTGGGCAGGGGAGTGTGGGGTCGGGTGTGTGGTTTCGAGCCTGTGAAAGCTCTCGTCAGGGGGCTACCGCATCCCTTGCAGGTCTGTTTAGAAAACTGCCAGCCGCGACCAATGGAGGAGTTAGCGATCAAGCAGATCGTGACCTCGGATGGGGCTGGTTGCTGTTTGGGTGAAGGAGGGTGGGGAGGGAGGGGGCTTCTTACCCGACATGTATAGCCATAGGGCAGTCAGCGCAAATGCGCTCCCACGATCCATCTGGGTCAAATGGACTCCTTTCTGGTTGTCTAAACGACACGTTGTCGTTCCCGTGCGGTCCTCTGTCGGTGGTGGTACCCAACACAGGCCGGTCCCCCACCATGCACCACCTGCTCGGGGGCAGAGGCATTCGATGAGTGACGCGGATGGAAAATCACCAGGGGACGCACTTCAGGCTCGAAATGTGACATCTGTTTCAACGGTGAGTCTGTCTCCTACATGGCCTGTGCGCAATAAATGTAAGGATGGCGCCAGGACCAGATGTGGCATTTTGGCCAGTTAGAAAGAAAACAAAAGAATTTTGCAAAAACACTATCTCTATACAGGTATAGTTGAAAACAGGTGCTATTAAGTGTCCACAATGCAATAGGACGTCTCAATGAATGCGAGGGATGCAGGAATAAGAATAAGATGTAGATGGGTGGCAGTGTCTAAATGCGGAAGGAACAATGGCGAGACACCATATCCAAAGGAATAATGAAATCCAAATGAACGGATGTGGACCAGGGTGTGGACATGAATGGAATAAAAATTGTTATAAAGAGACGCGAGAAAAACAAACTGTGCTTTAGTCCCTCTTAACATAAACCTCTACCACCCAAGGTATTTCGGTAGTAATGTAACGAAAAGAAGATAAGATCGGAAGGTACAATACATTTCATCGTATTCGACCTTCCGATCCCGTCTTGTTTTCTGTGCATTACTACCGAAATACCCCTTTCATCGTGTTCGACCTTTTGATCTTTCGGAAGCAGATGTCAATGCACAAGATTCCTGACCGGGGGAGATGGGACACATTCGTCTCTGAAGATCTTAGTAGGTACGACCCCTTCGACAGCCACAAATGAATACTCACTGAAACCACTTGATGAAAGCTGTAGAGTACAGCTTTCATCAAGTAGTCTCAGTGAGTATATAAAGTAAACCACAGACTGCTCTGGCAATGCCCACACGCGCTATGGCCTTTCCCCCCGGTCGCAAATTGATCATTGACCGCATCAGATGGCTGGAGTTGCAATACCCTGGACACTGTGAAGAAACTCTCAGAACAACGACCATAATGGTAAGCCACCATGCACACTGCAATGTCGATCAGGGTTGACCTCCACCCATGTTCCTCGGGCACTGGGTCATCGGTGAAGTCAATGGTCACCTACACTGCAGGAGATCCACCACGTTAACGACAGGCCAACCACCAACACTAAACGTGATGGCTGGAATAGTTTCTTGAGGGGGGCTAAGATTGACGGGACGTGGTACATCCTTAGTATATCGCTGGTTCAGTAACGGGTAAATTTATTGCATCTGCATGTGTAAAGCCCCAGGATGGGCAGGAGGGTTAGCGAGGAGAGCATAGTACTGTCAGGGGAAACGGTTCAATAGGAACACTCTCTTTAGATACCACCTGCTTGGAACCACCACCAGAGCAGATCATGACTGCACTGGGATTACTGTCTTTTTCAGGCAACCTTGCCGCGTGGGAAATTTGTGAAGAGAAAGACAGTAACATACTCCATTCTAGACAAAAGAATGTAGAAAGGAACGGCAGGATAAAATAGATAGAAATACGGAGCTCTGCTCGCAATGGAAGACGGTTGGAACCTATGGATGAGCGATGTTGAAGAAAACAGGATTCCACCCTGTATCTATGCAATCCACGAGCTCTGTAGAACACGGGACGTCATTGTCTTCAAAGCATACGCCAGCCCACAAGTCAATGTGGAGACTGAGTGCGGAACCGGCAAGGGCAAATTTCGGAAATTGAATGTACGACACTGCACAAAAACGGAAAACAATGGATAGTACTCGTCTATCGTGCGTGTTTGCTGTTGAAAATAGCGAGGTATGGAGGATGTACACATCGAGGACGATCACCGACGATGTTGAATGCAAAGAGAAAAAGGACGTGCACCAGCTGATACCATAGTTTATTGCTCTTGTGGCGTTGGTGATCAAGCTTCAAGGACAAAGCCGTGTGGCGTGGTGCGAAACGCTCAGACATACCTGGTCCAGCATTCGTACGCGCCACTCGTAAAAAGGAAGCCACCGAAAAGCCAAAGCGGCACTCAAGCCCATTACCCGGACCATAGGACTGGTGGACGTCGTAGTCGTAGCGGTTGCACCTGAGATTCACGGACTCTGAGGGCGCGTTCAGCAAGATCACTGGGTTTTGTTCCATTACGTCCGTACACACCTTTTTTGCAAATTGGGCGTCCCTTCCTGATCCAACTTAAACTATTCTCAGTTAGGTCAAAGACCGGGACGGATACAGTCGTAGTTACTGCAAAAATGTTCAGTGCTGAGAGTATGATTTCTCCGAGTCGCTCAGTGCCGAACCGGCTGTGCTGTGGCGTACGCCGGCTTTACTTTCACCGAAAACGTCTATGACCTGGTCAATCGTCTCTCGAGTTTCTCCAGAGTTCATTATGCTTTAACATGGACTAATGCACTTTGAGTCCAAAGGCCGAGGAAGTGAGAACCCGGTAGTCCAAGATGTGGCATGTCCGTGTCCCATAAGATATACATCACTGTTCAGATGAGTCAGCGCTGAGGAAATAGTCCAAGAGTAACGTTTGACACTCTCCGCCTCTGCCCTTCAGCACAGGCTGCTATAGTTTATTTGACTTGATAAGCTGGTGTGCGCTCGACTATGTATGCCGACTTTCAATTTCACCATCAGCCGAAACAGCAGGATTTAGCTGATCAGTGAAATGCTGGTCCTCCTCCGAGAATTTGCCTACTGGCGAAAATCGCGAATTCAACTTCTTCGGATTTATTCCCCTACACTCTTATTCGGTCACCCAAAATATTTCAAACAAAGACAACCAG
This sequence comes from Tylopilus orsonianus, assembly GCA_038089095.1. NCBI lineage: Eukaryota > Fungi > Basidiomycota > Agaricomycetes > Boletales > Boletaceae > Tylopilus > Tylopilus orsonianus. Next base: position 9,956 of record JBBPKE010000570.1, on the reverse strand, counting down.
CCTGGAAGAATTGAGTGAAACCAAATGACAAATCGGACTGGCCACTGGCGATGCTTCATGTTTACAAACTAATGCCATGTAAGAGTGTTGTTGGGGAGCAAACCGAATCATACAGATTTTTTAAATACCAAAGACCATATACCGCTTTCGCTCTCAGCAAGTGAAGACGGGTGATGTTAGAACCAGAGAATTGTCCATTCTTTGAGCAAAGTGACATGGAATAGTTCGGCGGGACTCTTTCCGTTTCTGTTACACTCCAAACAAGTATCAACATTGCTGTGCTGTTCCAGAATAGGAACTCGACATTTGCATGACACGCAAACGGAAGTTGCTCGAAGTGTACCGAAGCGACGACTCTTCACTGGAAAACGCTACCAAGTGCCGCCATTTTCTGCTTGGATCTACATTTTCTGGCACAATGCCTATAAAATGGCACTATTCGAATGACCCTCATTCCAACAACTTTTTACTCTTTGACTCAAACTTGTCTATATCACTCGATTAGCCACCTCTCTGGAAATGTTCTCATTGATTCGCCCCCACCACGGACCTTTCACCGGATTTGAACGTTTCTTTGATGATTCGTTCAATGCGCGTGTCTGGGTCTCCCCTTTCTCCGCAGAGGAGCATCTCTCCCCCAATTGTGCACGCAGGTTCGACGGGTTCCGTCCGAGGTATGATCATATTCATTTCTTTGATGTTCTACGCGTATATTTAATACACACTCTCCTTCAGAATGGACCTGGAAGAATCCAAAGATTTGAACGTTGTAACAGCAACGTTCGAATTCCCCGGCCTGCGGCCCGAGGACATCGTTATCGAGCTCCAGCAGGACCGCTTGACAGTGACAGGCGTGTCTTCGGCTGCTGATTCCCATGAAGGGTCTGGGCACGCAGTTCGCGAGCGTCGTCGTGGCAAGTTCACTCGGGTGTTAGTGCTTCCCTCGGGAACCAAGGTACATTTGATTGCCGATAGAGTACGATGGATATGAGTGCTGATGGATGTAATATGCAGCCGGAAGACGTGAAAGCAAGGATGGAGAATGGCCTTTTGACGATCACATTCCCAAAGACGAACCCTGAACAACAGCCGCATCGCATTACTATTCAATAGAGGATTAATGACGCTCTGTCTACGGGTCTCCGGTCCATGGGGCAGCAGCTTTTAACTATTATATGATGTGTATGTAACGTATGGGGATCTACGGATAGTTCTGAACTCGTCAAACAAGCGGGCGATTATTATGTGTAGTTGCGAGCCGTGATATATTAAATGTGTTTATTTATTATTTGTCATTGGATCCCTCGAATGATCACTCATTTAAGGTGCTGCCCCGAGTACGATAGATAAAATCCACAAATTTCATCTCAGTCCCTTTGGATCGCTCCCTTCGCCCCCACAACATGTAAAGATGAGATTAAACTGATACTTTTCCATTACATCGTCTCTTCGTCGTCCACCCCGTCCCTCATTCAACACCGCGGCCAATGGGATCGCTTGAAGCACGATCTTTCTTGACAGCCCCCCTGGAATAAATGCTCTCACCAATACCGTCGGGATCTTTCCCTCCCTCACCACCTCTGCCATGCGTTTCCATCGTGCGTTTGCAAATGTCTCGCACCCGCACTTGGTCCCGAACGGATTCGCGCTCGTCCCTCGTGGGTCAAAGACGGCACTGACCTGCCCACCAACGAGATTGAGTTCGACAAGGGTAAGTTTGGATGGGTGCGCATTAAGCCGCGTGCGATATTTCTTCAACTCTGCGAGGATGACTTGATCCAAGAACTTGAGGTCCTTCCTATGTATGGTCGACATTTGCCCGTCTACGTGTGATAGGTCATTCACGCCTGTGGGTAGTCAAAGGGTGAGGCTCTACGTACTCGTTCGCACGAACCGCTGATGAACTCGCATGCAATACTGCTTGTGTTTCCCGTTTTTCCAGTCGTATCGCTGACATTTCCGGCTGCAGTAGTAGGCGTGGAGACAGCCACTACACCGTTTAAACCGGTCCATGTGTCTCGTTTTCGAGCACTGCACACAACAGTGGTGTGCTTAGATTAGCATATCATGCTGCACAACCCAAACGAACGCTGCTCACCTCGTCATTTTGGCATGTTTGAATGTGCCAGTTGGCAATGTAGGGCCTTACTAACCTGCGACGTTCGTTGACCGTGTCTTGGAGCCTCACCCAAGCCTTGTAGAGCTCCCCGCCCTTTGACAGTTTGAGCTCCAACCTCTGTCTTGCTGCCTTGTCCACGGCAATCACCAGGGGGTACAAGACTGAGCGGTACACCGTATACCCAGGGAGAATCTCTCCTAGCAACATGACTGGTTGCAGATGAGCAGGCGGATGTTCAGCGAACTGCATCAAAGTCTCGCACTTGAGCAGCGACGAGATGAGTCCACGTTGGAGCGCCTGTGCGAGGAAGGGAAGGGCGTCCATATCCTGGATGCGTGATCTAAGTATAACGACCGCGTTAACCATGCATCGCGCCGCCAACACGCGCGCCCCACCCTCCCATTTGTGGTCAACGGTGAACTCGAGGATCTCCGAGGCAGCTTTAATCATGCCTTGGTGCATCAGTGCAATACGAATGTCTTCCCGGAGAGAGAGTGCCGTGGCAATATGCAAGTCCCAGGCGATGCAGTTTAGATCCCACTCGCTCTTACGCGAGATCTCATGATCGAGATGACAGAGTGCGACGGTCGCGATGACGTCTGGTTCTCCATGGAATAAGCTGAGCAAGTTGTCGTAATCGATGGTGGTGCCCATCTCATGTGCAATGAGGAAACACGCGTTGAAGACGGCAGATTCACGCTGGGTGTTTGCTTTGAGAGACCAGCTAGAGAACCGGGGGTCACGGGTTTCGATGAACCACAGATCACAGATCATTTTCATGACCTCGCGATCGGTGGTGATGGTTTTGGACCAAGGTAAGAGGAGTCTGTCACGGAGGAGCCCGAGGAACTCCACGATGGCGCTCTTGCAGGTGTACCGTAATGCCGTTTCGAGATTTTGCTGGACCACGACGTTTCGGTATAGGAAGAGTACCCACTGTCGGATGTCGGGCCAGCGAGAGGAGAGCTCCTTTGCGAGCTGTCTCCACAGATCGTCATGGTTGAGCCATAAGGGAAGGGTGACACCCAGACCGACCAGGGAAGCGAATACGATGTCGAGGACCGCGGATGGGAAGTCCCTTCCGATCTTACCGTGAGGGATCCTACTCGCATTGAGCTGATCGTACATCATGGATACGATGCGGAGGTATTGGGAGGGTACGCATGGGTCGTCCGTGTCGCTCGAAGGTAAACCCGCAAGTTCGGAAAAGGTCTGGATGGATTCCTTGACTGCGCCGCTGATGAGTGCCTGTGCCAAGTGATCATGTGGATGAGATGGCACTGGATTATGCACGGCACTGGAACTGACATCAAACTCAGCCTTCGGAAGGCGTTGGGGAGGCGGCAACACCATGGTCGACTTCTGGTGGCCCGGCATGGTTAGGTCCCAGTGATATTTGTATCTTGAGCTGCGAGTACGGCTGGCGTGTCAATGAGGACTCGCCTCTGTCACGAGTCAGGCTCACACGCAAACCTGAGACGATTCATCACAGATAAGGTAACGTGGGTGTTATCGCGAATACGAGTCGACTTGCTTAATTTCGCTATGGGCCCATCTTACCATCGTCGGAAACAACCAAATGAGCCGCATCTCCCATGTTTGAAATATCTGGCTAGCTTGTCTATTCATTCAAAATTGCGTCTCTACGAGCATAATCAAACGATCCTGCTTGTACTATGACATGGCACAGTCTACATGGTACAGCAAGTTGTTAATAAACCCTCGCGCAACATGTTCAAGTCCATGGTGTAAGCCCACTGGCTCCCACGAACATATGGTCATGTGTCA
>JBBPKE010000569.1:0-16110 GCA_038089095.1 Tylopilus orsonianus | reverse complement strand
TTCCCTTGATCCAATTGTGTTCCTACGATCGCTGTGAATGGACGAAAACTTTGGTGCTAAGGGTCAGGAACAGTAGTGAGTACTCTCACCTAGAGAGTCGCCATGTTTCTCTCCATTGCTTGGAGCAGAGTGGAGGGTATGATCGTCGCCCATAGTCTCCATGGAACTCGACATATTGGCTTGCTGCGGGACCTGTGCTCGTATAGCTCCTAGCTGTGCTTTAAGCCCGCGATAGTCTCTGTTTTGAACAGGAAGGAATCACAGGTTTCCCAACAAACGTGTTAGGATGGCACTCGAACGAAGATATAGTGAGCTCGTTACATATAGGCTCTTTTCCACTCGGGAATCTATTTCGGGCAGCTCAACACAATGGATATTTGCTATGCCGCTACTTGGAGACCCTCACCTGGGTATCCTGGAGGTATCTGCCCCGGTGATGTAAGAGTGCATGATGAGTAGAGCATGACCAATATTACTGGGAAGTAAACTGGTCCTCACCGTGCAAACTTCATGTTTCAGTAGTATTGGTATTATCCTTCGAAACTAATCGCTCGAATGGAAAGCTATTATGGCACAGCTGCCACTCAAAGTCGTCGATTAGAATAAATGATGCCTTCGAATATAGCTGAGAGTCGGTTGCTGCTACGAGGTATGGTACTGTACGTGGGCGGACGAACCGGGGTCTTTATGCATCGAAGCTGGCAGCGGCCCGGTTGCCACCAGCGCACGAATTTGAAACATTCGCGAGATGCGATGGATCTCCGATCGACTACTACTTTGCCATTACCGTTCCGAGGTAAGCAATCCCCTCAGGCAACTAGGCGAGGAGTGCCGTCGTTGAACCACCCGGGACACCTTCGGCGCGCAGTGACACACGTTCTCGACTATTGAACACACGAAGTCGCATCTTCCACATATTTTCGTCATCGTGGTTCAGTCCAGCACCGTTCCATGCTACTTCCACTGACGACACATCAATCGCACCCTCCCCTTGCGGCCGCGGTCCCTAGTAGATTGAAACAGTTCGGGTACCGCGCACTCATCGACGGTGTTTTTATTTCCATTTTCCAAAGCTAACCCGGAAAGAGAACTTGGTCAAGTATGCAGGGGTCGAGGGAGACTTGCAAATGTATTTCCAACGCACACCCTACTCGAAAGTTTTTGGAGTTAATTTATCGTCGGAAGTGACAACAACAGCTATTGGTGAGGGAGAATTGATGAAGGGACAGCATCATGACGCATCCACCATCAAATCCACCAGTCTGACTTCTCTATTCGATAACTCTCAACGCTTTGGGCGGTCCATACCGGAGTGGAAGCTATTCGCTGACACGATCGAAGCTCTTTACAGACTCAAACAGTATTCCGCCCCCGTTGTCCTGTCCAATGTAGATGATAGGAGCTTTGTAGGAACACATGAAAAGTTCTACTCTCCGTACTACCCAGGGTCCACCTACCACACAGTCACCCAATAATAACCATCTCCTTCTCCATGACACCATCCCAGCCCTTCATCACAAGTTGCGCAGTGATCGAATCAGCAGGCACTCCGTTAACTTCATTGGAAATAACTATGGCATCCCAGGAGAAAGTTACTCAGATCAGGAAGGCGCGCCAACATGGGGCAAATGTCCTCATGCTTGGCACTACGAGACTTTAGGCCTTAGGATGGGAGATGCCGTGGAGGCCGAGGTGTGGAAGAAAGAAGTTTGGTTCTAGGGTCCTAAAAATCGTTGTTTCGTCTACCAGATATGACTCGAAGTTCAGAGTTGAATATGAATGTTGAATGTCGAACACTCGGAACACCGAGAAGCAAACATCGATTACTGCCACATCAACACCGCAGTGTATCGCGGGGTTCTACTAGTCGTACAATTAACCATCCACAGGAGCCATGAGGCCGCTCGGAGGTGATCTTCTCCCGATCACATTTCCACTGTGTGGTCAGGCAAACTGAATATGGTGAACGTTCTAGCTATCAGGTAGACCAAAAATATTAGTGCCGCTCGCTACAGTCCTTTGCAATGGATTACGCTGGAACGGGAGCAGATACCCCAATAGGTCACCGCTCACTTCTTTGCTTTGTCCGAGCCCTGGGCGGATAACAACATCTGGGCCATCCGACAAATAATTTCTTGTCCGCCGAAAAGGATTCCTAGCAACGCGTGGTATGTGTGTGTTGAGTTTCTTGTGCGTTGGACCCAAGTGTTCTATTAGAGGCCACTAGGTGATCGACATTTAGTTTTGGCATGCACTATTACTGGAGGTGTGGCAAATTCCTCTCGAGCTGAATGAAAGGACACTGAGCGCCTGGAACGCCGCATGAACCCCTTGCCACAGAATAGGTGCGTTGTTCCACATCGATCCGGTTTCCACTGCCTCACACGGACGCGATCTACTTGCTGTACTCTGTGCTTGCAGTTCCGAAGCGTGTAGGACTCTTTCAACAGGGAATCGTTATCTTCAGGGCATGAATCTAGAAGGCACTATGTTTGCAAGGTGGTTCGCTAGGGTTTACTCCTGTTATCTTGAATCAGCCGAATACCATTATTCAATCGTCTCCATTACCTCGAGGTTCCCTTGCGTATATCCTTCCGCATAAAGTGCGGATGCAGATCCTTAAACCTTTATTCATATCGTCTTCTGCCTCAGAGCCCGCTATCGTCAATACCTAACATCAATATCCAACTTTCGACGTTATGTACACAACTAACCGCATGCATGCTGCGTGTAGCTTCATTCGGCGTTTACATTTAAGATTGAAGACTGAACACAAGCCAGTCCACATGCAATGACGATGGACCACTAAAAGTTTAATAAGTTAGCGGAAACAAACTACCGAGGTATCTTCCACATGGAATGTATGATCAAACAAATATGACTGCCATGAGCAAGATGATGAGGACAATTATCAAAATTGTTATACACCACCCCGACTTAGTATCTGTAGGTGAGCAATTGCGTCAGGACAACGTCAAGAACGGGCTTCAGTATACCTTCTGTGTCCTGTATAAATTTCTTCATTTTCTGCATGGCACTATCGAGCTTGGAGTCCGCATGGTCAGCGCTCCGTTCTATGTCACCAAGCATTCTGTGGACAGCGTAAAAACAGGGTTGTAATATCATTAAGACTTAAGATGCCCACTCGTTATGTTGACCAATCTCTTGCCCCATCAGACCAGCTTGTTGCGCTAGTGTGGTTAGTGTCCCTGATATCGAGTCCATAGCACGATTTTGTTCCTCTATCATGAACTGAGATGTGGTGAGGCAAGTTAATCCATGCCTGTGGTACGAAGGTGCACGAACCTGTTGTTCTTCACGTGCCCACTGGTCGTCCTCGCCTTGAACATCACTCTGGGAAATACTGCCGGAAGTCTGCCCAGGTGACTGCGAGCCTCTCGCTGCTACATTTTGAGGTTGAGATGGTCGGGGACTCCGAGCCTGGACGAGGTTATTAATAATATTATCTGTGACAGGGGAGGTTCCCGTACTGATATGTCCCCAATATCCACTCTCATACTCTGCATCCTTTATTGTCAATGTTCCAAAAAAGAAACCTACCAATGTAAGTTAGACGTACTGCGATCTCGCCCTTGACTCGCACAATATAGCGCCGCCGCTCTGCCACCTCTGCATCATCAAGGTTGAACAGGCGAGGACCAGTCGACTCGACCACCCTTCCAGTACAAGCATTAATTCATCCAGACGACTCCAATGAAAGTTTGAGCTCGCACTTTACGCTTTCCTCAAGGTCCTCGAGATCCGCTTCCAGTGATGCCAGGGTGGCTTTGAGCTGCGGCGGAGACGGATAGAATTCAGAAAGGAATTCATATCAATGACCAAGCGTTTGAACGAACTTCGTTTCGAGCCCAAACTAGCTCTTCGTTTCCTTCGTGTGCCATGCTACGGATTCGGAGGTATGACGCACGCAGCGTCGAAGCCATCTGTAGCGAGGACTGTATTTCTTTCTGTACCACATGATATGGGTCTGTAGACATGGAAGTTCACTGGTTGTCGCCTTTGAGTACGTGCTGAGGGAAGATGATATGCCGTGTCAATATCCTAAAAAGTGGCTGTGTGCAACATTTTCCCTCAGTTTGAAGAGCCCCTAAATAACCAGTGGCCTACGACTCGGACGCATGGTCAACGGAAATTAATGCAATTTCAGGTGATAAATGTGTATATCCTTGCCCAAAATAGCCTGGATTATTCTATCCCAGCCCAGGATTAGGGTGGGCCCATTGGAAACTTGAATCGCACCAGGACTTCGCTGCCAATTCGGCGTCAATGAGTACGTAGAAAACTTGAGCAATCCAAAATGCACCCCAGATTGCTTTGAGCTCACGAGTGACACCCCCAGCTGAAGTCATCAGTCACACAAGCACTCCGAAATGCATATAAGCGATGGTCGAGCCCCTTTTTTAAAGGGATAGTTTCATTCCCTGACCATTCATGTCTTACCAAATCCCAAAGACACAAGTCGCCGCCATTGTTCCCAGCCTCAGAGAGCCAGCGGTAGTGCAAAGCGACGTTCCCGTCACACAGCCGTCCGATCTTAAAGCTGGAGAATGTCTCGTCAAGATGATTTGTACCGGGGTGTGTCATACAGATCTTCACGTCAGCAAATCGGATTGGCCACTGAAGGTAAGGACACCTCTTATTGGTGGACACGAAGGCGTCGGAGAGGTTGTCGCCATTGCAAACAACACAGAAGCATCCCCAATCAAGCTTGGCCAACGTGTTGGGATAAAGTGGATAGCGTATTCTTGCCGCGACTGTGAACAGTGTCGCACTGGACTTGAGCAGAGTAGGTCGAGGGATATTAGAGTTTCATTTAAAGTTATTGACTCACTGTTAAACACCAGATTGCACCGATGCACGGCTGAGCGGGCTCACGGTCAATGGAACGTTCAGCCAATATGTGGTACGTATGAAGACCCGTTGGTGTAGACACCATTGTCTATTATAATGAGTTAGGTATCGTGGGTGCACAATGTCACTCCAATTCCTGAAACCATGGATAGCTTTGCGGCCGCATCTCTACTGTGTGCGGTAGGCTCGTTCCTCTACCTGAGGATGCTGAGATTTCATGAAACGGTTTGTAGGGCGTGACCGTCTACCGGGCACTCAAATACTCCGATGCTAGAATTGGGAACTGGGTAGTCATTCCAGGAGCGGGTGGAGGACTCGGCCACCTAGGTATAAGATTTTCGTCTGGGTACGTCACATCTCGCTGACAAAATGAATTAGCTATACAGTACGCGGCGGCCATGGGAATGCGGGTCGTTGCGATAGGTACGTCGTGTCTTTTTTGTTTCTGCTTTCAGAAATAACGGTGTTTACCAGATACTGGTGCAGAGAAGAAGAAGCTTTGTCTGGGGCTTGGGGCAGCGAAGTGGATTGACTTCAAGGAATCCACAGACCTTGTTAAGGAAGTCAAGGAAGCATGCGACGGGCTCGGCTCACATATTGCGATCGTGACATCCCCATACTCTGAAGGTTACACTCAAGCAATTGACTATTTGCGACCTGGGGGTACGTTGATGGCAGTTGGGATGCCGGCAGACGCCATTCTAGAGGCTTCAATATTTTGGACTGTAGTCAAGGTACGAACGATATATATTTAAGGGCGACAGTTACTTATGTGCACCATAGAACATCTCGATCAAGGGATCTTACGTTGGAAACCGTCAGGACTCAATTGAGGCGATTGAACTCGCTGCTTCCGGAAAGGTGAAGGTAAAATATGCAACGAAAGGGCTCACAGACCTCCAGAAGTGAGTGTCGGAATTGTGTCCATGGATTGGCTGACGATTGTCGACTATTTCAGAGTATACTATGATCTTGAGAAAGGGAAGGTGGCTGGGAGGGTAGTTTTGGATGCATCAAAGTAGTTACTTAACCAATCCGAGTCTGGTTGTATCTTGACAAATGGTGGAGTCAAATGTTAGCATGTACGCACATGGGGACGCGAATTTTGTTTGTGTCACGAGGATAAAAAGCTTCTACGACATTCGGATATACAGCACAAAGGATGATGTCACTGGTTTTCCGTGAGAGCTTGGGCAGTCCCGTTGCAGCGGTCTACGGGGATAACATACGACAAGTCTGCAGTGATCAAGTCAGCTAGCTAGATAGTCGTCAGGTTTCTCGCACAAGAACAAAGTGAATATTGCCGTCGACTGAAGTGTTGCAATTAGTGTAAGGAACCCCGCAGTTCTTCTCCCTACTTAATATACAAGTCGGCCCAGAACGACGCAATAGATTTCTTAGAGGCCAGGTGGATTAAATCTAAAGCCAAGTTGATATCAGCACCTTTTAACTGACCATTTTGCTCGATATGACCCAGCGTTTTGATCGATGCCAGAGAAATATATTAACCCTATCCGATCAGTAGAGTTTCGAGTCATCAATGAAGCACCTTATCACTACTGTTTAACGAATCCATCGGCGTGGCCAGTGAAATGGTTTTTACCGAACTAGACATCATTTGCTCAGCGTGTGCATGGAGGTAAAGTACCCATAGCCAGGAACTCTGACATATTGACCGGGTTGCAGGCTGAGGAACGCCGCGGGTGTCATGAGTGGGTTCATTTCGTGCGCATGCTGGCCAAGGCCTGAGGCTCTAGCGGGTCATGCAGCCGTTTGGTTGGATTTCAACCTTCAAGACCTACATTTTAATCAAGTACATCAGTGGTGAGACATGAAGAATTTTCAGGCTGCGTACCTTCCCTGACAGAGATGATGAAAGTGTGGGTTTCTGATATGAGGCTGCATGAGCGACAGAGTCAGTATGTCGCGAGGGTCAATGCCATCGTTTGTTATCATTATCTCCGAGCTGTGGCCGGCTTTCATTTATCAAACGCGTAAACTAGACAGGTGTACACGGGGTGAATGTGAGGCGAGACGGCGTCAATGGCGTAGCAAAAAGGTCAGCGCTGAGCCATGCAGTATGATGAGTGCTCGAGAGGTCTCTACACTCTAGTGACCTGTGTTCACAAAAACGTCATTATTGCCATCAACCGACGCATGAAGGGAATGGTCTGATCTTGCGCACTAACGGTGACGAGGCAGGTGTCTTGCGAAGGTATAAACAAAGGACCTTCACAAACGAACTTATCAGGCTCAACACTGCAGGGCTACGAATACCAATCCAATACGGGTAGACCATCCCCGATCAATCTTGTACTTTCACGATGACCCACTTCCGCGTCAAAAGATTGAAAATGCTCCCAAAGATCAACGTCATCAATGTACAACTGAGAATGATGACGTTGTACGGCATGGAGAAATCGGGCGTCGGAAGATCAACTAGGAGCGTTGGAGTATACATCCGTTTTGAGATGGTCTGTCCGTCCAATGAAGTATTTGTCAATGATGCATCACGAATTGCGACTGGGAAGAGTACAGCGGGGGGAAGGTCCCAGCCTCTCATTGCATCAGGGGGATGTTCAGTATACTTTAGGAATGTCTTGCTGAGATTGATGGTGACATGAAGCGAGCTCTTGGGTGGAATCGTCAATATTGCTTGCAATATGGATGGCCCGTGGTGTCCATTGGGGAGGAGAAGTGGCGGGTGGTAGACAATATCCGACATGAGGTCATCTGTATGCAATACTGAATGCGGAAAAGCTCAAACATTATGGAACGAACATACTTCGAATGACGCCCTGCAAATCTACTGTCATCGAGTGCATCCAGAGGGTTACGAGAGCAGGAAGGGTCTCGAGGTACCCAACTGTTATCGGAGTGAGGCCGCTGTTCAAGACAGAGAGAGACAGGACACCATGTGTCTGAGATGATCCGTAGAGCCTGCGCTTAACTGAGAGTGGTGTCTGTGGAGCAAGCGGTGGAAGCGCTACATATGATAAGTGCCATGCAAGATTGACGGGGATAAGTACACACGGTATTTGAAAGAGTGCTCCTCCGGCCAGAACATTGCGAGGTTAAGAGGTATATCTCGAAATTTTATGTCAGTACTTACTCTCCATCCGAAAGATCAACTCCTTACGAGAGGTCGTATTGTAAGTACTAACGTCGTCGTTACTCTGCACAGGGTCAGGTGATAGTTTATAGCCCTCTACACCTGGTACAACAAGGCGTATGGCGCTGGAGCTTGCAACCGTACAAGGTATATCAACGCTGCGATCGAGCAGGGACTGAGATGACCAATCTGCCGGCACGGGAAATGCTATTAGCCTTAAGCTTAGGTAGGGATTGCTTGTACTTTACCTCGTCTTTTCCCTCCGCTTTGTCTCACAGGATCAAGTACGGCCTGCACTCCCAGACTCAGCTCAACCCCAATTTCGGTTGAACGCACGTGAACCCCTAGACCATGCCAATCAGCGTCAAATATGCGTTGTGGATTCAACAGTCTCGCTAGCCCGGCACGCGACTTGCATGGCAAGAGCTTCAGGAACGGGGTAAGGTTCTCTGTGCAAACGTGTTCTGAAGGAAGAGTAGCGTATCGTAGGGAATAAGGGACTGAGTCTTGGCTGAAGGGTGAAGATGATAGGGGAAAAGCAGAGACTGGGGAAGAGGTACGCCGGTCATCCAAGGAGCCGAGGGAAGCGCAGAAAAGGCCCGCCAGAGCATTGCGCAGACCTATCCAGCGATTGTTCACCCTGATTGGGTTCGATGGTTAATGACATATAATGGATCCAGTTGAAGTGCTCACAACGTTGGTCCACCGTCCGCTGTCCATGCCCAGAGCTCAGCGCCTGTGCCAACGCTAGGATGGTCAGGATAACCCCAGCTATCATAATTCCACTTTCCGGCATTGAGCGAAAGATGGAGCTCGATTACTGTGTATTCACGTAGAATTTGGCCGAGGGTGAGTGGGAAGAAGGTGTAATGTTGGGCTTAAAAAGAGTGTCGACCGTCTGTAAGCATGATGTAGGCGAAGATGAACGATGCGACCCACCTGGGCTCCCTGATTCGCGAGGGTCTCGAAGGGCGGCGCCCCCAAGGAGGGTTGTGAACGTGAAGGCGGTTACTACCCTGCCGTCAGCGAGTGGTCGGATGGTGAGGTCTTCATGATACAGCTCCTGGACGGTGTTTGGCGTCGCGTCCGCGATGGCTGCGACCACGAACAGGGCTGTGGCGAAAGCGAACGTACTTTTGGCCATAATGGACGTTGGTGAGCAGCTCTCGAGTTCGAAGTTCAGCGTTCAAAGAATACAAATCAAATCCTTAGGCTCCGCCGCGACTCGACGCTTCTACCCAAACAACCCGCCCATTCTTTCCGACGACCTCCAAGATGATTTGAGGACGTGATTATCTAGTTACTGATTGGTCTTGTCGCTTTATCCTCCAGACGAACGCGAAACCCTTTGTTAGTTCCAGAACTGCTTCGTAACATCACAGACTGCTTTCGTCCTGCGATTGACCCAGCGGAAAGGAGAGCGCTGGTTGCCCTGGCCCAAACATGTCGCGCTGATTCTCAGAACCTTCGCTCAACTGTCTATGGAGGTCGTCGCAATCGCTCAAACCATTAATCCGGTGTTACACGCGAGCAGACCAAGTTGAGAATATAGTAAATTTATCGCTACTGGTCTTAACATCTTCATCTGACATTGGCCGGGGCAGACCCCTCCAACCTCTTCTCATTTCGTTTTCATAGATTGATGTTCGCACCGTATCTACTCACTATTTCTGAGGGCATTTCTTTGCGCATTTTGCGATGCACGAGCATGGGCCCTTATCTCTTGTACAACCTAATGGTCCTTTGGTAGAGCCCTCACATTCTTGTTATATTCCTACCATCTTTATTTAGCGGTTGCTCTGGAGTTCCGCTTTTCAACCCGTCTCGAATCCACGACAACGATTGGAGTGTTTCTTCGGGCAATTTGCCGTCAGGAGTCCATCAAGAATGTCGTTCTCTTTGAAGCACCTATTAATGGTATTGCTTTATGTAAGATGTTTGTCTGCATTTCCAACAGTCAAAGCACTCTCAGTCACTAGTGCTCTCTGAAAGATCAGGGCCACCAATGGACTCTTTCCCGCCAACCGATTCGCCATTTTGTGGTGCAGAGGCACTGAAGTTTTTAACGTCAGATCTTCCTTTTGTTACTAGCATTCTCTGCCCGTACGATCAAATATGCCTTGACGGCTGGCATACATCAGAGGTCGCTGCTACTTTCTTGAATGCGCTCACACCCAGATCGCGCACAAGCGTCCTCCAGCATCTCACTTCGTTAATTGGAGTTCCCGTCCCTTTTCAGTATACCAGATGGTAAATGATTAATGAAGCTCCAAACCACCGTCTTTCATTCAGGACGCTTCGCCCCCTCATAATCCTTGAGTTCCTTCGTGTGCTCACGATCGAATTTTCTTTAACTGACGAAGAGCTGGAGAGGCTGGCTTGTAGCTAGCCTCTACTTCGGGTGTTCAATGTCTGTTGCGGTCGTAGAGGGTATCCCCCGTTCTCAACGGAATATCCAACCCTTCTTTGTTGTCATCCTTCGTCAAATTTTGCCCCCAACTACACGGTTAGTCCGCTTCTAGACGCCAGGCATATTCCAGTAGTCATGGGGGCAATGACTCGCGAGACAGACTTTGCTTGTCTCAGTGCGCTAGAGTTGCCAAATGATGAGCCTCTTCCAGTGACAGAGTTTCTTTTTAGATGTCTTCTATCCGTGACAACAGTAGATGCGATGTTTCTGAGGCCGCCAGGAACAAACGAGGGCATATGAACAGGCATGGCAACAAGTCGAGGTTCACTTGGAGGAATTCCGTAGCCCTTTATCTGACCGTAGATTTAGAAGATGATTCTTAAGTCCTAGGGGATGGGCAGATATACTTAGAGTTTGAATGGCATCCAGTACATGCCGGCGTCCGAGGTAAAAGTGCTCTCTTGTTCCTAAAGATAAACCCTTCTCTCCGCACCCACGTGTACCTGGCAAGTGTAGGATTGACCCTGTTTCACCTTATGAGACGATCGCGTTAAATACTGCTCGCCCTCTACCTTTACCTTGAACACTTGTAATCAGGTCTATCAAGGCAGTCACTACACTGAGAGATACCCAGCTTTGAGATTTATTCTCAGCTATGGTGAAGCGAGGCTGCCAGTGCTGGCTGCAGCGGCCAATTTCAAGCTAGGGCCTACATGTTAAGTTTTTCACTTATACTGACGCTCAACTTTCCCCCAGCGCGATCGCGTGGCAACTTCATCAAATGTGCCTGGCATCACATGTGAGTCACGGTCTGGCAACATGATCACCACGCTGCAGCCCCAAGCCCCGCAGCTTGATAACGCTTAATTTGCCAACAGTAGATGGGGAAGTCAGCAAACGGACCAAACCGGAGCTATTTTCGCAGACGAGAGTATGGGCGTATTTAATAGGTTCACCATGATTTGAAGTTCCCATATACGCCAACCTCAGGTAGACTTCCAGCGACAACTCTCAAGCTTGCGGTCACGCTCGGCCCGAATCTTGACAGCTTACGTTCTTAATACCGTTGAATTCCCGCTGCTGAACGTTTGGCGCTCTCGGGGTATCATGGATGAAGAGAAAACCTCCATCGGAAAACGTTCTGGCTCTGGGTCCAGTGTTCCTCCCTTGGCTACACCCGAGGAGGAAAGGCGCCTAGTCAGGAAGATTGACCAGCGTATCTTACCCATCACATGCCTTCTCTATCTCTGCGCCTGTGAGTTCTGGTTCCTCCTACTGTGCAGTTCTGATTGTCTTTGCTTCATTTCACCCCGTACGCATGCCAAACTTAGATCTGGATAGAAGTAATTTGGGGAATGCCCGTCTGCAAGGACTTCCTCAAGAGGCCCTCAACGGTGACCCTACGGGCATCCTCTACGACTGGGTCAACTCTGCGTTTTACTTCTCTTACGTTAGTCGATTGTCTGCCTTGTTTAAATGTCCTGCCAACATGGTATAAATGCTGATTTGTGGTATGATTTTAATCCTTCCAAAACCATGTCATTAGATTCTCTGCCAAGTCCCTGCAACCATCTGTTCCAAGCTCTTCTTACCATCGTATTGGATGGCAGCAACCGCTATCGGATGGGGAATCTGTTCCACTTTGTCCGTGAGCACTTTTCTCTACTGCATCAATTCTTGTCCTATTGAAACTAGTGCTAACCCATTATGCTATTTAATCTGTAGGCATCTACATTCGATTTCGGAGGACTGATATGCAGTCGGCTCGGTCTTGGAGTATTTGAAGCAGGATTTGGCCCAGTGATTCCTCTGTACTTCTGTTCGTATCGAAGACTTCTGTGTTCTCTTCAGCCTATTTTTCTTACCCTCGTTCAATCTCTTTTGTTGACTCTGTGCTCACTTGCCACCCGAAAATAGCGTTCTTCTATACGAGGGCCGAGCTCGGTCTCCGAATGGGATACTGGTTCGGCTTTGCGGCAGTCGCTGGTGCTTTTGGGGGATTAATTGCCTTTGGCGTTCAACAAATAAACTTTGGACCACACCTAGCGACTTCTGGCGGTAGTGGCGGCGAGTCAGATTGGCGAATTCTCTTCTTGATCGAGGTATCCACAAATTCCTAGTGTGCACGGGATGATTCATTCTCATCGACTACGTAGGGAATTCCTGCGATCTTGCTTGGAGTCATTACATTACTCCTGCTGCCAAACCGACCGGAAGCGACGAAATTCTTCACATCAAGAGAGCGAGAAGTCGCCTTGGAACGCGGTTCGAGGGGAACGAAGGCTGATACTGGAGCGGTCGTGAACAGAGGTGAGCAATCCCTTTACGTCGCATGTCATAGCCATAGTGCATATCTGATCCTGAGCCCCAGCGCATATTTTTGCGGCATTTAGCGACTGGCGTATCTATGCTGGTGGGGTGATCTACTTTGGTCTCAATTGTGCCTTGGCAAGTATTTCCGCATTCCTGCCTACAATTATCAAGACTTTTGGCTATAGTCAGTCTTTTTTATCAGTAATAGAATAATTAATAACCGTTTCATGCAGCTAACGCACTCGCACAACTTCTCACCGTCCCTCCGTACGCGGTCGCCGCTATCGTCCTCTGCAGTGCCGCTTACTTCACTGACCGTTTCCAAACCCGTGGTCTCCTAATCGCCACCTCGTGCTTCCTCGCTGCAATTGGATACCTGATCGTGCTGGTCGTGCCAACCAACCCACATGCGAGATACTTTGCCGTGTTTTGTATCACTAGCGGCACCTATACGTCCATCGGCATCGTTATCGCGTGGTTCGCACACAACCTAGGTTCGGAATCCAAACGGGCTACTGGCATACCCATGTTTATGGCCATCGGCCAGGGTGGATCTATCTTAGGTTCTAACCTCTACCCGGCCACCGACGGTCCTCGGTACACGTATGTCTCACAAGTTGGTTGGTGTGAGTCACTCTCGATTTAACGGGTTTATAGCACTGGTTTTGCTACTACGTGTGCTCTGAATGTGCTCGGTGGCATCCTTGCCGTGATCCTTTACGCGTCGTATAAGCGAGACAATGCGAGACGGGACACATTGTATGGACGTCCCGATCCGAATGCACCTGTGGATACGGGTGAGTTGGCTGATAAGGTGTGTATGATCAGCATGTTGTGACTCAGCATCGATTTTGATCCTGGATCATTAGGCACATGAATTTAGGTACATCCCATAGTTTGTAGTGTGATGTTGTCCGGTTACTACACTTCTGAGTGCTAACGAATGAATAACTCCCGTATAGCATCAGGAAAATTACAAGTGTCTATTTTGAGCTTATGTGGACTTATCTGAGCTTATTTGTCTCGTCATGGCTCGTCACTCAATGCTAAGCACAGCAAGCTAAAATAGCCAGCTAAGGCAATTCGACAGTAACATTGTCACTCAAGTAAGCAGGCATGATATAGTATCTGCAAATCACCTTTGTCTGTCTAGTACTGGACAGTAGTGGACAGAGTAATAGCATTTCCAGTCTGGTCCATTCTGACCAGTTATGTTCAGTAGGTGTATTTCTGTAGGGCTCGGTGGGGCTCTGTGGAGCAAGTGGTTATTCTAGAATAATGTGTTTGTAAATCTTGAAATGAAAGTCACGTGATCAGCACGTGATCATGAGAATGTTTCATATCATGTGATCTCCAAGTCACATGATTAATGACCAACGAAAACGACTAAGTCCTTGAGCTCGAGTCATCGCTCAGAGTTAGTGCAGGCAATATGCCCAAATGGAGATAAGGGGCCACAAGGCCATTTCATTTCTGTGCTGTGCATGCTTCTTTTCTGATCGCCACTAGTATGGCTTCTCTTTTTAATTACCGTTCTTCCATCAGAACATTCTGATGTCGGACTTTGTATTATTATTAAACCTTGTTACAGAGCAGTATCAGTAAGCGACTGGTAGGGTACTCTCTGTTGTAGTATATAAAGACTTGAATGCAATGCCCAAAGACTCCAGTTTAGTCTTTGTGGCTTTCCAGCTGCAAAGTATAATTAGACTCCATTAGTCCTTGGTGGACCTAGGCTTGCACTGTATAGTGTGGCTGTCGGCTTCATTAAAACTAAACTTCTTCAGCCTACCCCTACCTCT
Organism: Tylopilus orsonianus; assembly: GCA_038089095.1. NCBI lineage: Eukaryota > Fungi > Basidiomycota > Agaricomycetes > Boletales > Boletaceae > Tylopilus > Tylopilus orsonianus. The sequence goes on along the minus strand of JBBPKE010000569.1, from coordinate 1,601 downwards.
CGCTTGACCCAGCATTAAAGGTCAGCTACAGCCAGACCCAAGGCTTATATGGGACCTTCATTGCTACATTTTGCTTGGGCACTTGCCTTCTTTCTTTTATCGTAAAGCAGCCCAGATAGGGGCAAGAGAGACAAGGATACCTTAGGGTCCTTGTGGCAGGTCTCCTCGAGTGGAGCTAAGGGACTGACTATCCCCCTGCACCTACATACCTTCATTTTTCAAAGGATCTTCGGATCAGGGGCTCATGACCCCACTTGCGATTGTTTTACTATACCATATGTAAAGGGTGCTAGGAAAGGCTATTGGCCTAGACCCGCCAGGAGGGAACGCAGGTCTCCTGGTTTAGAATATCAATTTGAATTTTACATAAAGGATGCTCGAGTGGCTTGAAAACCTTGAATAGCATTATCGCCAAGAATTTGGGGATTATAAAGTTTGGCCAGAATATTTGGCCTATCTCCGATACAAGAACCATACAGTAATCGGAGCTTACCCCCAAGATAGTGTACTCACATTCCCTGAGTACCTAAAAGCAAAAGAAGAGACTCTGGAACCACAAGCCGGACCTTCTATTAAAGAAGAAGAATTTTCCCCTGAAAGGTCGCTGGAGTTTGAGAATCTCATTCCGGCGACAAACATCTATAAAGAGTTTGTCCCCTTAGACGAAGAACAAGTACTAGGAGAAGCACTCATACCACTCCCAGTAATAAAAAGAGAGCCAAGTCCGACACCCTCTTTGTCAGCACCAATCAACCTTCGGATCACAGACAACTGAAGGCCTCATCTAAGAACGCTGCCACTCCATATCCAAGAGTGGTTAAAACTTAAAGGGTTAGATTCGCAAGGTGTCCCACTCCTCAGCAATCAACCATTCTGGGATGGAATCACCTCTCTTCCCGTCACCATCACTAGAAAGCGTCAAAATGATGAATCCTGTGAGCCAGAAACAAATCCTAGAGCTCCAAAGAGCGCTCAACGCGCTAACAAGAGAACTCACAGAAGCGAAGGAGGAAATGAGGAGGGCAAAAGAGGACGCTGCCATGGCATTGGCCATGCAAAGTTTATTACCAGGGCCAGCAGTGGCCACACAAGGTCAGGGGCCTCCTATGCCCCGATTTACAAAGAAAGTAGAGATGGTCATAGACCCAGGGCTCTATAATGGACAAAGTAGCACATTTGAGAATTGGTGGACTAGAATGGTAGTCTTCCTAAGACAAAATCTAGATATGTTTCTTAGTGTGGAGTCAAAAGGCTACACCATTTTAACAAGGATTGGGGATATGAATAAACCCGAAATGTACCCAGCCCTAACATGGGCACAAGTAAAGATAAAAGAAAAGTCTACCCCGAACAAAAACAGAAGGCTCAACTGGCCTTCATTGGACGAATGGGATGGAGAATTAAGGGCCAGATTTTTATCTGGAAATCAGAGGGATATAGTACAAAAGAGACTAGAGAACTGTGTCCAAGGAAAGAATGAATTCATGCAGACCTTTTTGACAAGGTTTATGGGAATTTATGATATAATGTTAATCTCCGAAGAGATGGCAGCGGATCTGCTAGAAAAGAATATCTCAGATGAGATAAGAAGGCACCTGTTT
>JBBPKE010000566.1:0-16264 GCA_038089095.1 Tylopilus orsonianus | reverse complement strand
TCTTTTACACCTGCGGCTCAAGAGTGAGCTGGGCGTGCGAGCTTCGAATTCCAGGGTCGACAAAGAAGGGAAGACCAAACGCTCCTCTATGGGGAAAACAGTGAGTCGCTGGACCAAAGGTAGGCCGACAGACCAGGTCTACCTGAGCAAGAAGGCCAAGAAAGCCCTCAAGGGAAAGAAGGAAATTGAACGTGAGGTACGCGAGGCGGAGGCGGAAGTGGACAAAGAAGAACGTGCTAGGACGGTAAGTGATGGAAGAGACACGCTTCTTCGATTACCTGAGTATTGTGGCAAAGCATACGGAAACCCTGAAGCTTCTTTTTGTCTTGTACTTTCGCATACTCAAGAACCCCCGTCCAACACCACTGTTACCGGCTGCCCTGAGGGGGATATCCAAATACGCCCATCTCGTCAACGTCGACTTCTTCATGGACCTAATGCAGGTTCTCAAGAATCTCATTGTACGAGAATCTGACGAGGTCGACCCCGACGCTAAGGAATTGCGTAGTTTGGACCAGAACACAGAAGTACGGCATCGCCTGCTTTGCATCGTGACAGCATTCGAGCTCTTATCTGGACAAGGTCTGTTTCTCTTTGGAATTTCACACGAAACGTGCTAAGTCGCGTCGTAGGCGAAGCCTTGAACATTGACCTCACCGATTTTGTCAATCAGCTTTACACCATCATATTACCAATCAGCGAGCTACTACAAATTGATGACCCACCATCCATCTCAGGATCCCTGACTGGCCAACAACAGCCGACCATCGCGGATATGTTGTTTCGGGCGTTGACGACTGTGTTCTCTCCGCGCACTGCGGGCAGCACCTTGCCTTGGCGGTCTGCGGCATTCGCGAAGCGCCTTCTCATCGCCTCATTGAATTGGCCACCCACTGTAGCGCTCCGCGCGCTAGATTTCGTCGAGAGTTTGGTCGTGAAGGAACCCAAACTCGAAGTGCTACTATCCACAGACGATCCTCTTGCCGACGGGGTTTATCTGCCTGAAGTAGACGATCCGCAGCTCAGTCATTCGTTTGGAACATCGTACTTTGAATTGTTGCAATTGCAACAACGCCACTATGATTCTCGAATTCGAGAGTCGGCCCGTAGGCTCTCTAGCTATACCAGGACATAACGGTGATTAGACGTAACTATGGGTCCACAGTGACGTTACTGAATATCTACAATACTTCATGTTGGAGTGGAGGATACAACAGCAACGCGAGATCGGTGAAGACGAAAAAAAGATTAAATTGCGTGCCAAAACAGCCCAGACGGGAGAAACAATAGCTGAAAGGAAGACAATATCCAGAGTAAAAATGATACAACGTTCAATGATGGTGAATGTCCGGGTAATGAGGCGGTCATGAAGGTCATGAAAGTAAAGAAGGCATCATGAACGCCGCCGAGTAAGACGACGTGCCTGGGAGGGTACTAGCATCCGCGTTGATAGCTGACAAAGCATAGGATAGAGATGTTTGTGGTATGCTGGAGCGAGGTACGCATTGCCCGGGCATATGGGTATAGGTAGGCAGAACGGAATCGGCTTGATAAGCGGACTGTGGACTTGGTGTCCTTTCCGGGCGACCGTGGTATTTTTGAATCCCGACGAGCTTCGCAGAGGGCATGCTTTCACACTGCCCTCTGTCCAGTTCGTAAAAGATGACTGCAAGAACTTCTTCGTTTACAATGATTTTTTGCACGATGCAGGTCGGCGAGGCTATGACGTGCACGTGGTGAACATGAGGAGGGTGTGTAATGGTAATGTGGCAAGTCACTCACCAGAGTCAAGCCATCGACTGCGGCTCAACGATGAATCAGGCAAAAGTAGCGTCACGCTCTTTAGCTGATCGCTTCCCGTTGACTCGGTAGACATGAGGGTACAGTGGTTGCTCTCTCTCGAGGCGCATTGGCCGCGCACCAAAACGGTAGTGGAACACCTGACAGTGGCAGAAGGCCGCATGGAGCATGTGACAGACCCTTGGAAACCGTGTAGTGCCGGAAAACACGGTGCGTCGATCGACGGGAGATGCAGCTTGATTCTCAGTGCTACTGCTGCTGGGGACAGCCCGAATGGCTGTGTAGAGGATACGAGAGCGCCCACGGGAAGAGTTAGGGCCGGAACACCCTCTACCCAGAGAGAAAGCTTCGTTAGCCCGATGGGACAGGAAGCCGGCTCGGCAGAGAAGAGAGAAGACTCGGTGAATAGGAGTGGCGAATCGGAGAGGCTGGGCTGGCGGAGAGGGTCGGGTGAACACTGTGAGGAAAAGTCGAAAGATGGATCAAAGGCAGTGTAAAGGTCACCCGGGGAGGACTGGGTTGCCGAAGACCGGGCGAGGTCCGAGGTCCAGTAGGATGACAGCGGGGAGAGCCTGCGAGGATCCGTGCGGTGACACTCGGAGGCAGATAGGGACCGCACGCGCCGACTGTCGTCGTCAGCCCGGGGTGATCGGATGTTGTGTATATGCGGGAGAGCGAGTTCCGTGGTGGAGCTCACGGTAGGGCTGGGACCGGCACAGAGGGGCCGGGGCGGGCAAGGAGAGGTAGCCGAGCCTCCAGAGCGATCGGATGCCGGGGAGTGATCATCGAACAAACCGGCAGGAGTAAGCAGATGCGCGTCAGGAGAATCTTCGGCCTTTACGGCGGGGAGGAGGGCGGTTTCAAGGAAGAGTTCCTCGCCACCTGCGACGAGATGGTATTCTAGGGCGGGATGAGCGACAGGGGACGAGAGAGGGGAGAGGAGGACCAACCTGGCTCGCCCTTCCACATGTTTCGCAGGACTTGGATGTGGCTCGCGACCTGTTTCTTTGAACGATCGACGCCGTTCTTGTGGAGATAATCGACGAGAAACTGGTTGCGCCAGCGACTGCGACCGCGGGAGTAGGTTGCCCAGGGGGACTCCCAGTACTCGCGGAGACCTGGAGAGAGGGGGGGTGAGGGAGGGGGAAGAGAGGGGGAGAGAGGTGGACAGGCCTTGGACGAATATGCGCTCGATGTCCTCGGGCCAGACCTCGCTGGAGCCGTCCTTGAGGAGCTTCCTGTGCTTGCGCTGGGGCGTGAGGGACTTGGGGGGGGCGTCCGGGTCGTATACGGCGGAGAGTCTTGAGGCACGCATTGTGAGGGGGGGACTGGGAATGGAGGTGTCGAGGAGGGAGGGTTATATATGTGAGACAGGAGAAGCGGTACGGGATGAGGATGCGAAGGCTAAAGATCCGGTATTGGCATCAAAGACCCGCTGGCTCGGTACTGCAATTGAAATGCCCTGAGATGCCGATCGGGATGTTCGTGGGAAACATGTACCTCCTGTCACATCCCGTCACAAACAAGGTTCAGCCCACGCGGAAATGGAAAGTGCCCGCCACACAAGCGGAGTGCGATGGTGGGACCCAGATCGGGCCCGATCTAAGCGCCCTCCTCCCACTCGCCCTCTGATCTTGGGGGCCCGACGTGGCACGGGCCAGAACCTCTCGTCCTCCACCCCATCTTTCCGGGGTCACTGCGACGCCGTCCGTCTGGAGCCCACAGCTCCGGGAGTCGGCGCGACTCTTCCGAGTGGTTGCCGCGCCGGCGTGCGAGGTTGCCGGTGTCGGAGCGGGAATGTGTCGTCGCCGCTCGAAATACACGGCATGTCCGGTCGGAGTCGGGTTGGGGGGCGGCATGGCGGAGACACAGCGATGGCTGCGGGAGCAGGCGGGGGCGTACCCGGAGCGGGAGCGGGAGCGGGTCGTCGTCGACGTGGAGGATGCCCTGGGCCGCTTCCCTGCCCTGCGGCCCAGATCAGACGTGTACAGTCAGTCAGCCGGCCTTTTCTCTCGCCCGTCCCCGTTCGTGACTGATCGCATTCGCAGCCTACGACGACGGCCGCGCCCAGCTGCTCCTCTGTCTCCACGGTCTCCTTCCCATCTCTTTCAGGGGCACCGCCTACAACATCCCGATCGCAATCTGGCTCACAAAAGACTACCCTCGCCACCCCCCGATCTCCTATGTCGTCCCTACCCACGACATGCTCGTCCGTCCGAGCAGATTCGTCGATCTCAGCGGCAGATGCTCCATCCAATACGCCCAGGATTGGATCAGAAAGCCCGAGGTCCGTTCCCTCCCCTCCAGCCCACTCCACCACTCACCTTGTCCAAGCCCTGCAATATCGCCGCTTTGCTCCAGGCGATGCAAGATCACTTCTCCCGCGCCCCCCCTCTTTACGCCAAACCCAAGTCTTCCAGCCCAGCCCCGCAACCACTCCCCTCCCCTTCATCCATCCTCTCTCAGCCACAGTCCTCCTCGGCTTCTCAGCCCTTGCCGCTGCCACAATCTCGCCATCACGATCGGCCCGCATTGCCCCCGAAACCCGTCTCTTCCCAGACACCTGTTTTGCCCCCCCGCCCTGCCGCTACCCCAACGGCGTCTCCCCTTGGCTATCCACAAGTATGCCCTTGCTATTCCAAAATTTCGCCTTGCCTCATTTGTCTCTCCCCATCTAGATTGACTTGTACGCTCGGCCACCACCGCCTTTGCCCCAGCAACCTCGTGCAGATACCCGACCGCCCCAATATCAGCAGCCAATACTTGCTCCGCAGGGCTTGTTTACGGGCGACGGAAATACTGTGCGATCACCCATCGAAGAGTCTAGAGAAACGTCCTCGCCCACCAGTGCTAATTACCGCCCATCAATACCTCCGGAGGTACCCTACCCGAATCCTCAAAGTCCGCCAGCGCACGTTCGACCCCTGGCCGTGACCCAGTCCACCCACCATGTACCTCGGCCCCCACCGCAGGCTCCCCGCCCACTGGTGGCATCAAATCTCGCCCATCCGAACCTGCTCGAAGATGAATCTCCCGTACAGCCTCCTCCAGCACCAGCACCGCCACGCCCTCCAAATCCAGAACTACTCCAATTGCATGCCCAAGTTCATGACAAGATACGATCAGAGTCTTCTTCCCTGTCGCAGCTCATGCTCCTGGAAACCGATCGCCTGCGTGCCCAGCAGACAGATCTTCTGGCCGGAGAGCCTGCCATTCGCGACGAGATGGCACGATTGGAGGCTGTGAGAGATGTTTGCCGTAACGTCGCAGCAAGGTTGAGCAGCATGGTTGATCAGGCTGAAAGGAACCTCGCGGAATTGCGCCGCAAGGGTGACCCCGAAGTTGATGAATTAGTCTGTTCCACGAGCATAGTTCACAATCAGCAGTATCCGTTTCTGCAGCATGCGCCCGTTTGGCCACTAACCGCGGACTTGTTATTCAGGTTGATCAATTTGGTCGCGGAAGACAATGCAATCGAAGATACTATTTACCATTTGCATAGGGCGTTGAACACTGGACGCATCGATCTAGAACGTTTTTTGAGGGTGAGTGTTATTGTTTTTCATTGGTCACACGTTTCTCATGTCTTGTTCCGCGTCGCTCAGACAACGCGCGTGCTCGCAGAAGAGCAATTCATGAAAAGGGCCCTCATTGAGAAGATCCAGGAGGGGATCCCGATGGGAATGAGCTTGCCCTATTCCTAGTCACATTCGGGGTAGCAACCAAACGCGACGAGATCCCGATGTATAGTCTGGATCTTATGGGGTGCTCGGCGACGTAGTTGCCATATGTGCCATGTTCTGGACCACGCCGATTGAACTTCGAGCTCTAACTGGGGTTGTCCCTCGCAAGCTGTAGTTATGTGGGCGGCGCTGTGCTGCGGAAAGCCTTGTGATTGATTGGTGGCTGCAATTTGTTCCTGAGATAGTACGCGCCATCCGGTTGGCTAAGACAGGCATTGCCTCTACCAATTGTTCCACTCCCGGATCCGGATCTTCCAACAAGGTTCCGAGCGAGAACGACCATACGGCATATTGATTTACCAAACCACGTTTCTAACTGAGAAGTTCACTATAACTTACAAAACAGCAAACATGAATCTTTCCAAGCATGACAGAAATGGTAAACTTGGCTATCCCAACTTCGATGGGGTCAAGGGGTTTCTGTCAGTCAATATTTGCAGGTGCCCGCGTCCTCAAACTGGCAAAGTAAATCAGGCAACTTCACCCTTTTCCGCTTCAGTTTGTGCCCTCTTCCGATACTCTGGGCCCCTTCCTGTGGTCCCTACCCATCTCCACACACGGTGTTCATCACCACCTTGTACTTCTTCCAGGTTGACCCTGACATTCGCGTTACCCTCCACGACGCGTTCCACCTGGTCCCATAACCTTTTTCTGACGGATATTGAATGCTGCTCCTGGAGAATAAGATCCCGGAGCTGAAAAGAGGACAAATAAGGGTGAGGTGCCGTCACTGGGTCCGTATGGTGTGCAAGCTCCTGGTTACGCAATGTGTCGAGAGCAATTTGGATTAGTTCCGCGATAAGTTTATGCTCTTTTTGGCGCTGAGCGCGGGACCGTCGGAAGGCATAGAGCATGCATACACTGGCAAACAGCACTAAAGATCGGCGTCAGAGTCTTGACCGAACAACAAGTACATTGCACTATATTACCGAAAGCGGTCGCTCGCCACCGTAACCACATCTCTCGAGATTTCACAGTCAGCTTGCAATTCAGGGTTAAATTGGCAGTCTTGTGTGCTAGATAACGATGTCCACTAAGGAAATTTAATGATGTGACAATCGGATCAGACAATTTGTGATCACGGACTCACGACATGTCCTCCCCAAACACAACACTACCCCATTCGACAAGCTGTTGCATGGCTTCGTTGAATGTATCTTCGAAAGTGGCCAGAAGGTGCGGCTGCCAAGTCAAAACAATCATTTACCGCACCCCAGAAAGCGACAAATGGACGAACCACAGTTTTCTTCTTCATTGTCTCTCGCAAAACTTCTACTTCTAAACCCCATTTCCTGGCCTCACCCCCTTCACTATCGGGTATCACCACCTGGGCTTCGTCACCAACGGCACAGACTCTTCTCCCACGTTCCTGGCCGAGGAGGGCTTCGATCGCCTTCCCCAATGCGCCAATATGCCTCTTTCGTTTCGGATCTTCAATACAGTGAGGTGGGAGTGCGACAGGACCCAATCCAGGTAACCCATCGACCATCTTAGAAATGAAGCTCCAGACCAACTCGACAGGAGCGGTCCCGAATGGTGACAACAACGTGAGAATAGGGTGCGGACGCAGTAAGTGCCCGCTATTGCAAGTTACCGTGTGCTGACTGCACGACGCATATGAAGGGCAAGGCGTGCACGCCGACGGGTGTGGTAAGGGGATCAATGAAAGTAGAGGGCACGAAATTCCATCCTCGGCAGTAATTGCATCAACGAGCTCCGACGGTATATCCAGAAGGGTCCGATTGGCTCGGATACATGACTCAGTCGCGGAAATACGAACCTGTAAGTCCTGCAGAGCTCGACTGCTATTCGACCCCGCGTCGCAAAACCCAATAGACGCAGACTCCATCTTGAACTTGATGACGATGCCAGACAAAATAAAGAAGGAGATGGCATATAGCAGAGTCAACAGATAGGGCCTCGACGTCGTGCGAGGTGCGCGATGGTCACCAATGATACACGGACCGTGCTTAGGGCTTGATGTCGCCTGCTCATGAAGCTCAGACTCTTCGCTCGCATCCCCTCGAACGCTGACAGGCGGCACTGGAGAGTCGAAATCTCGATTCACGAGACTTACATCTACATCTGCGATGCGGTCTTGTGGCAGTCGTTTCGGCGCATGAGATGAGCTTGGTGAATTGCTCGGGGGAATAAAGGTCACACTCTCCCCAGGGGGCGACCATACAGGCGGCTGGCGCGGGATGTCTGATGGGAGCTGTGGCTGAAACTTGGACTGAGGTGGTGACCGCTGAGCTGTCTGAGGGAAAATCGGTGCTCTGGTAGGAGACAACGGAGGCGAAATTTGTGGCGGTGCCGACATGGAATGACGGGACTTCCTGCGGGTAGTACTTTTGCGGATCGTCCTGCGGACCGGCGATGGTCGGGTTGGAGACGACGATTCAGCACCAGACTGGAAAATGTTATTGTCTTCCCATCCACTATCACCCGTTAGCTATGAACAGCGAGATTAATTGCGTAAGTCATGCTAGTTGGCTACAAAACGCACCGATATTCGGCGTGTTCGAGCATTATTCTGAAATTTGTACGTCAGTCACCCAATGGGTAATGAACCATCGAACTCTTGCCTCTTTCCTTTTCGTCACTTTCGGTACCGGCGGTTCTTCGTCTTCTGGCTCGCTTTCCTCTACAAGCGCGGGTGCTTTAGAGAGACCTTTCTTGCTTGGGATCCTACCCAAGTCAGGTTGAGCAGATGAACGACGGCGCTTTGGCTAAAGAGTACCTAAGCAGGGGGAAGAGGGGAGACTGAACGTCATTAAACCTACTGGTTCTGGTCTCTGGGAGAACTCGTCATCATCTGGAGGGCGGGAGAGTCTTCGAGAAGATCGCCTGGGAACCTGCACCATAATGAGCCAATATCGTATCAGGCGCAGAAGTCAACCACCTTTGCATCTGCATTGAGTGGTCGGCCAGTTAAACCATCTATAATGCCACTATCACTAGCAATGCTATTCTCCATATCAAGCCTTTCTTTCCGAAATTTTGCGACCTTTGGTTTGATTTCATCAAGGAATAGCTGCAAGAGTTTTGCTTTGGTGTAGGGAGTCGGGTAGCGAATCTGGTGATGATTGAGGACCCCTAGTATCTGGGAAACAGTCAAGGTATTTGGATCAAAATCGTTGTTGAGATAGTCTCCCTGGCGGATGATCTGTGTCGCGGTCAGAGACCTCGACATTATGGCCAGCTGCAAGAAGGGTCACAAGCCGCGTGTAGCAGTGGTCACGCACTACACACTATGGTCACGTGCAGAAATTCATCAATTACACAATATATCCCCTTTGCATTGTCCTCTGCCCGGCTTCGAAGCTCGAGAAAGGATTTTGCAGGTTTTCCACCACTAGGGGATTTGATCTTAAAGCGTCGCATCGATTTTATACAAGGCTATCCTCGACTCTAAATGAAGGTGACTGCACGACGCCACAGGATGCACACTTTACCCTTAAGCTTGGTCATACATCGGGCTGGGCGTGTAACATGTCACGGTGTCACTCATTTAGGTGCCGCCACTCTGGCTAGGTCTCTTGTGTTCCGCCCGAGACATGTTACATAGTTTCGTGGCCCCCCGGGGAACAATAAATGTGTGCATTTCTGAGGACCAATTAACCATAAAGATATTCATGAACTCTTATAGCGTAGGCTCATTTTAGGGCACAAACTTTCGTCAGAGCGGCCCGATATTCCGAACTAATTACCACCGAGCTAATGCATTTGCAGGCGAAATCTATTGTACATACTTATATGGGGCCTACCGCCAAATAGTAGTATGCCTAGGGAATAGGTCCTGGAAATACATGAATATCCCGAGTTACTCACCATTGAGTTGTACTACATAAAGGGGCCTAGGTACCAAGTTTTAATCGAACAACGTATAACTGTCCAATTCTCGGCGTTCGGAGGACTGTATGCAGCTTGGCGTTTACACTGTGAATGAATCGTACTTCCATACATCTGAGGACAGCTATAGTCTAGTAGTGGCAGTATCTGCTAACATTACTTCTGTCAACTTACTGTACAACTCGACGCGCACACACGGACATTACATAATCGCACACTCGTAGATTTCGTGTTCCTCTTTCTCTTTTCTTTTCTCAGCACTTGTCATCATTGTGATCGAGGTCGAGGTGTGCCTATCATTTCGTGTAGCACACATATGTAACTTATTCAGTAAGTTGCTCCGTAACTAGATCGCACAATGTCATCTCCACACCTGGCTTTCTTGGATTACCTGTTCGCCAAAGATGAGGTATAGCTAATCTGTGGGTGATCAAGCCAAATGGATTGAAAGCGATCTAAGCAGTGGGTGTTTATCCGGTACTTCCCATGACTTGCTGGTCAGCAAATACACGAGTATTCGTAGTTTGTAAGCGAGATAGGACGGACCACAAAAACACCATCGCTGATACCCGCATGCACTATGCACGCTTGCCAAATGGTCAAAACCATTATTATGCGTTCAAACTGTCACAGACACGTAAAACGCACTGTCACCCTACCCTTCATAAGGACTCAACTCGCTACAGCCCTTCTCCCGTCGATCACCTCAACTTATGTCAACCATTGAGCGACGCCATTTTGAAGTGATTTGATCAGCCTTGAGAAGCACACCAGCGGTAGCCCTTTGTAGTTCAACCTCGTGTATCCCACCTACCCCAGCCACTTGAATACCCCTCTCGAGCATGTTGAATACCTGGCCGGCCCATTGTCCCGTTCCAATCAAGAGCGCTGTATGCTCCAGCCCGAGTGTGTGACCACCATCTAATTCGAAGCAGCCATCAAGGACGACCAGTGCCAGGTTGAGAGCTGATGTCAGTACCGATGCTTCCTTGCTCTTGCCATCTTCTGGTGAATTGTCCTCGTCGCCCGCATCTTCATTCACAGGTCTAGTGATTTGCTTGGACCCTAATGTGACCGCAAGTTCCAGTGCGTTTGGTGCAACGAGGGCCAGCCATTCTGGCGCATTCTGCGACGCATGAACGAGAATCGCCATGGTGTTTAGAAACACAGACAGGATAAGGGGGTTCAAGATCAACCCAGTTCCGGCGCCGCAGTATTGATACAAAACGTTACGCTGTGCAGTCCGTTCTTCCCGTGTTTGTTCGTCCCGAAGGAAGACCCAAAATTTGTTTATTAGCGGCATGATGAACCATTCAGCAGCGACACTCGTGAAAGATGGCGTGCTTGCTGCACCATGCGTCGACGAAATCGAGCTCGTATGACTAGGAGAGACTACTTCAACGATCTTAGGAGGTTTCCTAATCCGTAGCTGTTTTTCTCGGACGACTTTCGGAGACTTGTCAACTGTCGTTTCCTGGCTCCTGTCAATAGCTGTCCCGATAATGCCTCCAAGAAGGGGGCGGAGAGCATTTTCGGAGCTCGTAGGCAAGTATTTTTGATGCAGAGCAGGTGGTAACATCTTACTTGGAAAACTGGTTCGCTGAGTCGGGCATGGTCGTAAAGTCTGTGTAGAGATGGGAAGTGATGCTAACTCTCTGGCACCGAGTGCCAGGGCATTCAGCATTACCGAACGTTGGTCGGATGAATATTGGTTCTTGAAAAACTCATCGATGATGCACCTGTGTTTCTTCAGAGACGACTGTATGAAGCAAATGACAAACATACTGGGTAGAGACACGGGGACAACATGCAACCAAAGCTATTACTATACGCTGTCTCTTGTTGTCGAAATCATCAAGACTGTAGTTGTTGTTCAGGGAAGTAAAACCGTAAACAAGATTGGCAGCGTTTTCCACTGCACAGCAGCTAAAAAAATCGGTGTAGTTCGGGGCAAAGGCAAACCCACCTAGCTCTGTCCCGAAGTCCCGTTTCCTGCGGATTAAATCCTCACCGATGTTCAGGGCCATTTCAAGCTTCTCTACCTCTTGATTTTCTTCGGAGGATTTTCCTCCGCTGTTCCGGACAAGTTCGCACAATTGAGCCAAGTAAACAGGACGAGGTATCTTCTTCTGACCGACGCGAAGCGTAGGGTCCTCCTCAATCTCCCGCAGTTCTGACGGTGTAGGCGATAGCGAGCGCGAGGACGACGGAGAAGCGTAACCAGACAGGGAATCGTCTGAGTCATGGTCAGCAACATGTTGGATTGTTTTGCTGGTTTCCGTGATAAATTCCTGACGCGAGGTCGTTGGGATTGCTTCTGTGCTTGGATTACGACCAGATTCTTCCTTGTTTTCGTGTACATCATCGCTTTCATACAATGGCTCGAAATCAATATCCCTCTGGGAGCAGAGTCTTCTGAGCCTTCTAGCCCAATCTTTACCATCATCATCTCCTTCCCAATCGTCAAAATTCAGTTTTTTTCCTGTCCTGTTGGCAACCACCTCGGCAACTAACATACCGCATCGACGTACACTACCATCCTGGTGGGTGATATAGGTGCCAACAGCGGAGACAAAGGAAGAAGAGAGAGCGCCAGACGTCACTTCATTCGAAATTGACGGAAAATGTGTTACGACAAGAAGAAGTAACGCAGAGATGTCTGAAAATATATGTCTAGTATTGTGTTACATGTTCCACGAGGCAAAACTTACACTGATGACGAGAAAGTAGAGAGTGGTTGATGTGGTCGGAAGAACTCCACACGTCAACGACGCGAGAGAGAAATGCTTCTTGTGCTAATTCGCGGCAGGGTCAAAACTATTCAAGGCTTGGAAAGTGGCAAGAATCACCTAGTGAAGATTGTACACCACTCGATAACCAACATACGAAAACCCGAAAATGGTTTTCGCTCCAATTGCGAGCCAAGATTACAGAGATCAAATTACTCCAGAGGTCATCCGAAGGACCAATGTCACCAATCACACCGCGTAGGATGGCAGCTTCCCGGCGTATGATACCCCTATCATGAGCGGATGTACCCAGCGTTGATTCCAGAGCAAGTGATGAAAACAGGGAGGTCAGGATGGCTTGTTGTGTTAGCACAGAGGGTACTGATGCTATTGTACGATTCCAGAGTTTCTGGTACATCCCGCTTCCCTCATCTTGGAGTCTACGTCGAATGGATGGCAATGTAGAACCAAAAAAAGAGGGCTGCGAGGGGGACGAGCGAAGCGAGCCCGGAAATGCTCCCACGTGTACAAGCTTTGAGAAGACCCGAGCCACAAGGGCTAAATCATCTGCAGATTCGCAAGACATGAGAACGCGGGAGAATACACTTCAATAAAGTACTGGCCTGCAGTAGCACGTTTGGACAAAACATGAAGTAGAAATTCAACTCGAATACTCAGGTTGTTGTAGTAATGAGGCAGGCTGAGGTCAGTTGGAATGCCCTGCCCTTTGAGAGCGTTGGCTACTTTGGTGGGTAATGCAAAGATATTCCGAAGGCAATCATCCCAGCCAACAGACCTCGTCACAGGATCACGGATTGTGCATAGGGCATGGAAGAGTGTGTCGACAGGGTATTCCCTCGCAAGTCTCAGTAACAAGTCAACGCATCGTTGGCGCAATGGAAGGGAAAGTATCGTTGAGTACGCGCACAGAGCAACATCGCAAGCTTGAGCAGGAGCGCTTGAGGATGCGTCCGGACAAAAGTATTGCAATGTGAGCGCAGAGTAGCCCTCCTCTTCCAGAACCGTTTCCCACGAGGGCAGTATCGATTCCAGCAACGTGCGTTGGATTGTTGGAAACACCTTGGGAATGTCAACCACTACACCTTCGCCGGGCAGCGAGTTGAGCGCGCTGAAAGGTGGAGGCAACAAGTTTACTTTGGCGAGTGGCAAACACAAAAGCGGGAGCAATGTCTGGAGTTCGGTGATTTGGGTCTGAAGTTGAGATATAACCTCCTGGAGGATAGTGCATCGTGAATGACTCTGAAACATGTTGTCCAACCTACAAACAAGTCTTTTGTACTTGACCAAGTACGAATGCTCAAGGCACAACAGACATACACAAGGGAACAAAAACATGACACTAACAACGCAATTTGTTTCCAACCACTTTGAAGGCTCCATTGGTCATGACCCGGGTGATCTCCCCCGTCTGGACCCAAGATTGATCCTCCATCTTGGTGCCATCTGCATCCCCGGACAAAGGTGTTCCAACTGGTGGTCCGCGCACAAGCAGTTCCCCTCTTGGGTCATTCCCCCTGTCAATCGCCCCATCGTCCACATGAATAAGCTTCACTTCAAGGTTCACACTCGGGGCACCGACGTGAGCTGGTTCTCCCTCCGCCGAAGGCAAAGATTGAAGGTCAAAGGCATGTGTAGCAAACACAGGTCCGCTTGTCGATGCATGGACATGAGCATTAATGAGTGGAACCGAGAGTGCGACTCGCGCGGGGGTCAATGTGTCGCTCGGTAATGGGCCTAGAAGACCATACTTCATGTCAGTATCAGTATCAAGAAGATATAAGGAAAATAGTTACCCCCACTGATGACAACTGCCTTCAATGTGCCTACCACACGGCCCATAACATACTCGCGCGCACCGTCAAATACCGCGCGGTCCCATAAACTCTCCTTGGTCAAAAAGCCTTCAGCCAGTGCTGCTAATTTGTGCCTCCACACAATCGAGTAAGCAAATGACGACTTTGCACGAGAAAGCACTGCAGATGATATGTCTTGTAGGTGGTCAGGGTGAATGAACAGTACTGTGGGTGACGGTATAGGGAGCTTCGCCGCAGAAAGCATGTCGCCGACGTTGCGCGAGAAGCCACTCGAGTCAATATCGGAATCGTAGTATATGCGGGTCGAGTCACACGTTGCGAAACATGCGCACTCGTATAGCGCAGTATATGCGACTGCTCTCCCGAAAGGAGTGCTAAGAGAATGCCCAGAGACGACAGTGTCCAGGGTGGACAAGGCTATGGAAGGTGGAAACAATGCTCTGATGGCTGTGACACCAGACGTAAAATTCGAGTGAGTGAAGCGCATTCCTTGCAGGTCCCCGGAGGAAGTTTCGGAGAAAGCAAGAGTAAACAGATCATTTGGGCCTAGAACAGAGGTTAGTGGAAGGCGTGACTCTTTCTGAGTGACAACGTACGGACTGAAGGGTGGGTTGCCGCGTCGGATATTTGGGCACCATTGGCTTCGACTTGAGCCCAGCTCAGAATTTGAACTTCCTGGGCTGCCTTGGGCCTGACGTTGGCGTCCGTTCGTCCCACTACAATAATTTTGTGGTCGTGTTCTTTCTCGTCATAGATAAGTTCGAGGAGGTGGGGCAAGAAATCTGCGCCAACAATAATGGCAGACGGGGGATGGGCCTCCAAAACACGCGAAAGAAGTTTCCGTGAACTCAAAGTGATAGAGACTATAGAGTGCTTTGCAAGTGCAAGATCGGCAATGACAAATTCTGCGTAAACTGACATTGAGCTAACTAAGATGAGGATGAAAAGCAGACACACCGAGGCTATCGTTCAGAAGTAGCAAGACACTGGACTCTCCAGGGAGAAGGCGCGACATGCCAGCACCAAAGGCAGCGATGCGCTCGTTGAGTCTGGGATTGGTAATCTACAAGGATGCGAGTAGGCAAGTTACTCAGGCGTGTATATTCGGGTCACTTACTTTAGTTGACCAAAGCGTCCTTGGAGACTCAAACTGGGGCTTGACAAAGTCACTGATAAGGTCCACATCCTTGTCGGGTCTGACAGGGAACTGCGACATAGTATGAACGGGCTCTCCCATGGGTCAATACAGGTGGCGACGTACTCTGCCCATAAGTCCGGTGCCATAGTTTCTATAGATGGCGCTTTCAGTGGGATGTCTTACGCGGCCAACGTCGCTTTGTCTTCCGAGAAGGATGGGGTGCACGAGCGGCTGCGGTTTGTATAGGTTCTGGAGAAGGAATACCGATACACCAATGAAACCAAGGAGGACAGTCAAGTCGTCCGTGACAAGATAGTTGGCAAATGACATATTTTTGCCCTCTGTGTGAAGGATGGGAGGCGAACAATTGTGACTGGTCGACTGGAAACACCACGCTTCGCTGCCGTGGGTATCCCCGGCTCCTTCTCGTCACGCTGCAGGGTGACGTGGACACAACAATCCGCATTGTTGTAGTAAGCCTTAGACTCGTCATACCTGCAGCCAGCTGGTATGTCCCACAGTGTCTAAATGTTTCTACCTCGTAGCAATCAAGATTTCTGCACATGCGGCACTCGAGTTTGTGTAATGCCACGTAGACATCAGGAATCACGTGCCAAGTAGTTTGGCTTCGGGAAATAATTTTTGCGGTACTCAACCGCCAACTCAGCGGCGCTGGTTAGGGGGCTTTGTGTCTCACCCCCAAATAAAAGGCATTCTGTTTGATACTATCAATGTACCAAATTTATGTACAATTTCAGGTGTTTTTTGAATACAACACAACTATACAATTTTATTCCCCCATATCTACCAGAGCATCTAGCCTAGACCCTCAGCCATAAGTTTGTGTTTACACAGGAAAAAAAAATAAAACTTCAATGCTACTAGAATAGGATGAATATAATGAGGTTGAAATTCATGCAATGTTGCATATGGTATAAAGGCTATATTGAGGGTTTGATGTATTTCATGGCACAATGTCTTGAAATAATAAATGTGTTCTACTATTGGTGAGGGGGTTAGCTACATGTTGGTAATTAACATACATATTATTGTGACTGACCAATGGAAGGGTACTATTTACAAATGAAGTTAAAGTCTCCACTGAGGGGGTACAAGCCTGAGTACCAACAAATGAGCTTCCTGCAATTGTATCAGTTTCATGGAGGC
>JBBPKE010000565.1:0-16294 GCA_038089095.1 Tylopilus orsonianus | reverse complement strand
GTTTCCTGCGCAGGAGACCCACAAAGGACATTCCAACTCCCCCACAGAGGCCCCACAACGACCCCCCCCCCCCCCCCCCCCCCCCCCCCCCCCCCCCCCCCCCCCCCCCCCCCCCCCCCCCCCCCCCCCCCCCCCCCCCCCCCCCCCCCCCCCCCCCCCCCCCCCCCCCCCCCGTCCCCCCCCCCGCTCCTCCCCCCCGCCTCCCTCGTCGATCCCGACCCGGCTTCCGCCCCGCCCCGCGCCCTCCCCCCCGCCGCGTCCCCCCCTGTCCTCGCACCCGCCCCAGACCACCTCCTCCTCGGCGACGTCTGGGACCCATGGAAGGCATACGCCGGTCCGCCTCGCTTAGATAGCCGTCCACCCGAACCCTCACCGCAGAGGGCCCCCCTGCCCCCCCAGCAGGGCCCAAGCGTCCGCCCGCCCGTGCATGCATTCACGTCTCCCCCGTCCTTGGTTGCCATGCCCCACCCGAAAAGTGACGCCCTTGGCAACCACCCTTCCCGACCGCCCACCTCCTCCCCCCCGGCCCCCCCCGCCGCGGTTCGCGGGCAAGTAGCCTCCCCATCCAACTTCGACTTCGAGGAATCCCTATCCGCAGCCAACGTGACCTCAGTCGTCAATCAATTTCGTTCATTTCCCCCACCCATACGGCATCTCACTTCTCCCGCCCCCCCTTCCCAGGCGTCCCAAATGGCCACTCAACAGCCTTCCGCGTCCAACGCTCACCGCCATCAGGCATCGCCACAGAAGCCTGGATCGAGTTCCAGCCATTCTTCCGCCAGTCATCTCACCGATAGCACCCGGCGAACCGACGGATCGTATGGTACCTCTACGTCCGCTAGCTCAGTTCCCCCTGTGGCCGAGGTGAGCCCGTCTCTCCTTTTGCAGTCAGATCCATCGCTATCTCGGCAACCCATCTCCGGGTCCACCGTGTCCGGCCCAGTGGAGCTCGGTCATTATCGCCCCGGCGCTGTGATAGCGTACAAACAACGATCCGTTGACGTACCTTGCTCCCGCTCTTGCTTGCCTTTGTTTGCTCACTTGGCTCCCATTAGGTAATTGACATGAACCGCGCGACCACTTACTCGGTCCGTAATCGATCTCGCACTAAGATGATATTTTCCGACCTAACGCGTTATAAACTCGCAGGCCAATGCCCGTTCCACGTCTGTCGTCGGACGTGCTCGCGTACACCACTCCACCGCTGTCCCTCCACGCACGTCACGTCCGTCCACCTCTCCTAGCGGCAACCCTCGCGTCATCCGTTCTCCCACAGCCCCGCCTATTAGCTACCCTGAGCACGCTCGGACACTTGCGCGGTCCCCCTCACACGCGAGTTTGTCATCTGCTGCTGACCCTCCTCCTATGCTCTACGACATCCTTCGCTCCGGCAACCCCGAATCCGCCCCGCTGCGCAAAGGGCCGCTCATCTTTGCAGCCATGTCCACTCCCCCACAGCCCAGGCCTCCGCCAGCCATGAATCCCTATCCTTCTCCGCCTGCGGAATACGCGTCCCTCGAGGCCACTTCTCCCACGCGGCGTAAACCCTCCATCTCTTCTGCTCTTCAGAACCACCCGCACGACGGTCTGGGCCCGAGTCCAGCCTCTTATCCAACTGAGCTCCCACCTCTCGGCCGCAAGTCTAGCAAGAGTAGTTTGGCACATGGGCCCTCAGAACGCACACATTCTATTGCCATCAGAGGCGATGCAGGTTCTGAGCTGTCTCGCCCCCGGGTCCTGACCAAGGCACGCCTTACTACCCCTCAAAGGCCATCCGCGCCCTCCTCCCACAAGGTTCTCCCAGAACCGGGTGATCCTTTACTCCTGGACGATGACCCCTTTGCGAGAGTGGAAGGTGTGAAGATGCTAAAGCCAAGGACTCGGTCTGGTTCTAGAAGTGCAGCATCGTCTTCTCCTACTCCGAGTTCACGTATGAGCAGGGAGTTTTCAAGTGAGGATGCGCACCTCAAGGCGCATCTACCTTTGGTCCCTAAACCACCGTCGTGTAACGACCTCGTTCCCGTAATGACGCCACCGTCTTCCATTCCGGAGAAGACACCGCTTACCCCCGATGAGTATAAGGCTGCACGCCAGCAACGCCGGGGTCAATGGCTGGAAAAGGTACCTCCGCCAGCTGTCGCAGGGATGATTGCAAAGCAACAATCCATGGAAGAGCTGCAAGAGCAACCCCGTGAACCCACCCCTCCTCCGACGCATTTCCCTATCATGGCATTTCTGTCCGACGCCAACCTCCTCCCAGTCCTTTTATCATTCCTGTCATATTCCGAGTGGTTGGCACTTTACAGCGCAAACAAGCAAATTCCAGGACTGTTCCAAAGTAGAATTCTCCGCGAATTTGTTCTGGAACGTTATCTGAGTACAGTTGGGTATGTGAAGTGGACGTATGAATGGGCGGAGCCGCTCGAACTGTCGTTGAAGGCAAGTCTAGGAACGCATCTACGTACCCTGTACCCGTTGACATGATCTGCAGGACCTGCACAACTATTTGCGAGGCGTGGCAATGCCAGCGCATCAGTACGCTCGCCTTTCCATGGCATACCTGCAACCCCAAACGGGTAACCGGGATGCTCCGGCATCTGAAGCGCCAGACATACTTGCTCTGGCACTCACCACGAGGGCTTACACACGAGTGGTTCTTCGTCTCCGCGCTCAAGCCGACTCGGAAGCCAGGCATCTGAGGACGTTGCAGTCGGCCGAAGCAGCCGAGACGACCCAGGCTAAGAACCTGTCTCGCCCAGGCACCCGTCAACCCAGCGTGTCAAGCCGAGCCCCGTCCCCGACCTCTTCCTATTCTCATTCCCGTAATCATTCTCACGGACAGAACGAGCGGAGTCCCAGCTCTTCTGTAGCGGTTTCCAAGTTCAGGTCGCCCCTGTATCGCGTTGGGCGTGCGCCGGTGTTGAGGGTGTTTGTGCCTTCACCCGAGGGTGACTGGTTGTCTGATGCGAGCGTCGTGGAATGTGAAGCCGAGCTGAAACGTTCAGGTATTTTGAAGCTTCTCCGGGTGGGCGACATTGTTTGGGATGTTGCTGTCGGAGATGAAGGTAACCTTGGTCGGCTGATCTGGGACGGGAGCTATCTTGTGGTACGTCTCTCTTTGAGTTCGTGTCGCAGGGCAGGCTCTGATCCACGTGCAGGATTTGGATTACAGATACTCGCGCGTGGGCGAGCTGTCACCGTACTTTCACAGTCTGGCATTCTCTCCTTCCTATTTCCACCGAGTCATTCGCATCGCCGGGTCCGCGAACCACAATCCCCATTGCAACCCCCTCGTCTACATTGACATCAGTCCATGGGGACGCGAGATTGCGACCAAATTGCAATTGTTGCAGGATCGTGCCCGGACGGAAACGTGCGTATCGCTTCCACTGACGTTGGGTCCGTGCTGACTCGTTGTGTTCCGTCGCAGCCCACATGGCGCTCTGCACGATGTCGTGCGATGGGTGCACCGTTCGCAGTTTACGATTCGTCCTCCTGTTCCGCCTACTCAGGGGCAGGCTCGCTCCGGTCTGCGCACTGTTCGCGTTCCTATTCCCAACGTCGATGGATTCTACATTGATCCCGGCTGGTACGGCACGGTAGTCCTCGAGTCGGAAGGGACAAATGAAGGTCTTGCCGATCTTCAAGCGCGTTGTGGCCCGGGCGTGTTTCCGCCTAGAGCGGAGAGCCTTGCGACCAAGATTCGGAATGAAAAGGAAAAGGAGAACAGGAGAGTGTGGCGAATCCTGCGCGAAAGGAGGTGCGTCTTTTGTTGTGAGTACATGGATGCTGGACTGATATCGCGATTAGTCGTCCTGGTGAGATATGGCTCCAGGCCGTGCAGATCAAGGAACGGTTGATGTGAACGCTTTGGACGTACTTTTATGCTTTACTCTGGAGAATCGACATGATTTAGAGCTTGGGACTTGGCACCCTTTATAATTTTTTTCACGCATGTCAACGTATGCTACTTGGCCTCGTTTTCTTTCTGGTGGTACGCTAAAAGTAAAGGGGTGTATTACTGGCTTACTTGTATTCCTCTCGTTGACCGCCTCCGTTCATTTTTGTTTAGTTGGACGACAATGATGTGCAATGTCATGGTTGATTTTCTATTCACGTGACTCGTCGCGTCGCCTGTTTTCTCGAGTTTGGCACTTGATCTCGATTATCAACCTACTCCTTCATCATCCACATCGTCTCGCCGACCGCTTCCTCTTGTTTCTTCTTCACAGCAGGTCTGTAGCACCACTCTCACAACTGCATCCTTCCATCCAAACATTTCAAAAAAAAAAAACGACCGCGATGTTGCACATCTGGGTCCTCTCTGTCGGCGCGTGTCTCCCGCTCGTCTCTGCCTCCATCTACCCGACCCAACCGGTCCAGGCGACGATCTGGACGGTGGATCGGGCGATGGCGGTGAGCTGGATCGAGGACTGGACGTATCCAGCGCTGAGCGAGATGGGGCCAGTAAACATTGAGCTCTGGCGGGACGAGGTGAGTCTTGCGTTCCGAGACGGCGCAAGATCGGCACTGACGGCATGATGGCGGGGACAGGCGTATCTGGTTCGCCTCGAAGGGGGGGTAGATCCGATGGCCAAGGCGTGTGAAGTGACGGTGCCGAGGTGGGCGCTCAAGACGGGGTCCCGGTAGTGAGTCACGAGCGTGTTGTTGTCCCTGTCTTTGTGGGTGTGTTTGGGAGCGGCGCGCGGGCGGTGCGTCTTGGGGGCGCAAGCTGGTGCCTGTTTCGGATGTGTGCCCCGAGGCGATCGTGGGGATGCAGACTCGGGGGCATCGAGATTTAGGGTGCTGCGGTGCGGTGACGAACATCGCCGTGGAAGCAAGATGGAGTAGACGGGAGGATGGCGGCGTTTGCCGTGGCGCGTCGCTGACGGGGGGTCGTTTTTAGCACGCTACGGTTCACGGCGAACAAGCCGGTCGATGCGGTGATTTATTCGGCCGACTTTGCAATCGTGCCTGCGAATGCGACGACAGCAGTTGCAAGTGCAGGTACGGCAAGCGGCGCGGTGGCGTTGGTAACGCAGTCGGGGAGTGTGACTGGGTCGTTGGGATCTGGGATGAGTACGGTGTCGATGGTCGCGGGATCCTCGGCTTGGACGACCACGACGACGAACGTGACGGCCCTGGCAACGGGTGTGTCGGGGACGTCATCGGGGATTGGCCAGGGACAGGGACAGGGACAGGGGCAAGGGCAGGGGCAGGGGCAGGGGCAACGCGCGGCAAGTGCGGGACGACGAGGGGTGGATGTGGAGAAGCTCAAGTTTCGGTTAGTGTTTGTGATTTGGCCAGTCTTGATGGGGATCACGATGGCGTTGTAAGGTTGGGTGGTTTATAATTCTTGTACTTTTTGTCGTCGCCATGGATTGATTTGTAGCATATGGATAATCATCGATCAACAGGCGAACCTGTAGCATACTCGGTGAAATGTAACGCATGAACTGTCCTTGTCGTACGTGCCTGGAGAGACTTGGAGGCCACGATGGGCGCGTCAGGGTGGCAAACTTCAATGCCACGGTAACAAGCACGAGTGACTGCCAAATCCGTTTCGTATGCCTGCAACTATGATGTATGGGACCCATAGTAGTCCTCGACGTTAGACCGTCAACCGGACGTCGACGACGCCAGTGGGTGTACGGACGAGTCAGTGCGCTACGACATGGCTGAGAACGCCACGGGTATCAAAGTTGCTTAGACGGGTGGTATGAGCCCTCGTCAAGACTTGGTGCCGTCGTTGTGCGGAACTTGGATTTCCTATCGCCGCGTCGCAAACGGCACGGGCATATCCAGCCAAGGCTGGCGCATGTAGGACTTGTACGGGCCAACAACGTCATCCACTAGGTAAGCTTATCAGTCGTGTGGGCATGGTGTCAATGTACTTTGTGGCACCGCCTTTGCCTTGGTAATGTCAGCTCTACTTGTACGTCAAGTCGCGTTCCATTTCCGCCGTTCGTAGTAACCACCCACGATGCCCTAGATCCGCTATCATTAGCGATGTGCTGTAGATGACGCTAGTTTAACCGCATCACTAAGCTTGACGGGTTTTACCTGGATATCATCGTTCCTCTACCCCGGACATTGCTGATTCTCTTGGACCACAAGCTCAAAAATGTATGGGAACCAGTTGTTTTAATCCAAGCGTTCCCCCACTACTGATGACATGGCATGTAGTTGTGCGATTTCCTTTCGTCGCTGCCTAGACAACTCAACGAACACTACGACACGGACGATTCTTCATAGCTGTGAGTAAATGCGGAGTCGGTTCCAGTATGGATACCACCCTGTCCGTTTCGCGGCGGCCTTTTGTCCAAGGCAAAAGCCCATTTCAAGCCCTTGATCCAATCGTGGCTCGTTCTTCTACCATGGCTTTTCATGCAACGAGTGTCGGCCGTCATCCGACCCAGCCTTTTGTTGCTGGCGCTCATTCAGGTGGTGCTTCCAGCTCAGTTGTATGCCTTGTATCTTCGCCTTTACGTCTTTTGGTTCCAGGTGTGAAATCGCAGCCATGGCGACCATCATGGGTCTCATCGACACACTGTCTGTCCGTTTCTGTGAATACCGTCCTTCATCTGTGCATGCTCACACGTTCATGGGTTATTTGACCGGAACATAGTTACCAACGAGATGTTGCCCGGCTTGCACATGTATGCGGTTGTACAAGACCCGTATATCTTTTGGGTGACCGTGATTCTGCTAGTGTTGCGGTACGGCGCCCGCGTCTGGTCGTCTGGATACCACGTCGGGTGGGCGGACGGCTTAGGGGTGTACATCGCAGATGCCCTCATCCGGGAAAACACCAGCTACTTTTTGCGGTATGCAGCGCCAGCATCGTCATTGTCCCTACGACAAGGCTGACGTGGCTCGCAATTGCTTCCCCGTTTCCTGTGCACGGTAGCATAATACTAACATGTTGTCAACATTCCTATTGACCAATATTCGGGGGTGCGTCCTACATATGCCGTCCACGCTCCTCGACAATCGTTTGCCCCACGAAACCCTACTTAGCTCCGCTGGACGCAGGTGTCCGAGGCATTGCATTTCCGGCACCGATGCAAGCGGTCATTGGTTGTCCATTGATCCTCAACCTTCGGTCTTCACTTACGCTCGACATGGAAGGTGGTCAGCGTCCGAGGCGAGGTGCCATAGATGCCGCTCGTCCTTTCGGCTGCAGCCCCCTTGTATTGAGATGGCCATGGACATGTGTTGCACGAGATGGGCCTCTGCCAGATCTTACGTCCGTCCGTTATGGTTTGATGCAAGTACCCGTGTTCAATTTGAACTGCGGGTCCATACCAGGTTTTTCCGGTCCACTCTCCCTCCATGCTCTCGCCACCGAAGCATGTACCGCGTGCTCTGCCCGCTTGGACTCCGCTTTCCCAGCGGACATCCGCTGGAACTGGAAAATTAAATAAGTACCGCTTTGACGGAAACAATTTATCGTTTTGCCACAAGAAGCAGAACCGCAGACGCCGTTAATCAGGGAGACCGGTTGGGAGCAATATCAAAGCCCCTGGACCAAGGGGAAATGTCGCAACACTCAAATAGTGTGGGAAATAACAACTGAAGAGTTGATGATAGATGGTATTAGCACCCGGCGCTTGAGCTCTTCCGCGGACTCTGAGTCGTCCTCGGGGGCGCGGTAGCCCCGTCAGCGTTCCTAGAGGTGGTACTTGAAACAGGCTGTCCTCATGAGTGGGCAAGTGTAAGCGACTATTAATTTGTAAGTTATTGGAACAAGCTTCCTGCACAGGGCTACATGCTTCAGAGAAATTTGACTGTCCGAAGTCTGGTGGGAGTGTCATATTAGAAACCTAATCGGTAGGGAGATAGTTTACGAACTGATTCGTGTTGATGAACGGTTCCCATTGGGTCGCAGAACACTTGCCTGTCTCCCGAGGATGCGTTGTCAAGTACATCGCTGTTCTACTCAATCTGATTGGCTTCACAACGACAATGTAGCATCAGTAGAATGATAAACGTTTTAGAACCTGCACGAGCGGCCAACCACTGAAAGTGCAGCATACCACCTCTTGAGCAAGAAACTTTACGGATTTCTAGGTTTTTTTGGACCTCGCAGAATTACGACTGGGAGAATGCCATCGATTCCTCAACAAGTTGGTAGCTTGATGTCTAGCGGGAGCAGAGGTTGTGTGAGCATGAGGAGCATGTTGCAACTCCTCATGTGAGACTAACATCCGATCAATGCCGAAAGAGGATAGACAACGATGATGGCGGATCATGATAGGACCTCAAGTTGCTTCGAACGTGAATCCGACGACGAAGATGTGTCAGGTGAGGCTGCTAGCACGGGTGTTGAACCAGGCCCCAGGGTCAATATGATAAGTTCTTTCTTCTACTTCTTACACTGTTTGGTTCTCCTGGCTGCTGACGGTGAGGGCACAATGCAGGTCTTCTCGTACCTAACTGCTGCTGTGCCTATTTTTTCCCCGGTTCTTGACCTTTTGACTATGGTAGGCACACAAGGAATGTCCGAGTTGATCGTGGGTGTTGGGCTGGTGGAACCTCCGAGGAGGAATCGAGATCTATGTGTGCACGGGCGAACGTGACCGTGACCGAGGAAGCAGAGAAGACGAAGCCGACGGGATGGCGGCGTCAAAAGACATTGCCCCTTCACCGTTCCAAGCCCGAGATGTCATCTCGAAATCGAGATGCGTGGTTGTGGCGCTGATGATCGATAAATTACACGCACTCTCTTTTTGGAGGTCGTGATCGTTGTTGCCGTTATTGCGGACGTGCCTCAGCATGCTGCGGTTGACGATGACCACGCCGATCGGTGCGGCGGTCTATTCGGCCAATTTCGTTATCATCTCTGCGAATACGACGGCGGGCTCCATTACGGGTGTGAACGGGTACGGGGAGCATGGTGTGGCGCCGGGTGACGCAGATTAAGAGTAGGTCCGGAACCGGAAGTGGGACGGGATCTGGATCTGGGTTTAGGACAATGACGGTGACCGCGGGATCTTCGTCCTCTTGGAGGTCAACGATGATGCGGGTGACGGCGCTTTCGAGCCACCGATCGTTAATGGGCCTTCGTAGGTCCCGGCGCCGTCGGGGACGATACCGGAGAGTGGGGTATCGATACGCGGTACAGGAACAAGGGGTAGAGGTGGGGCATGGGGCTGGGCCTGGAGAAGCCCAGGTTTCAGTTCATGTTTGAAATTTGACCCAGAAACTCACGTCTCCTCACGGAGGATGGACTGTCTCAAACCAGTGGTTGATGATACTCACTGGGATCCCACCCTGAGGTAAAGTTGGAGGATGCGAGTCATGGCAGGTGTATAAAGTAAATATTGACTTTGTCCACATCCACCGCCTAATCATCAACTCGTGTTACTGACAGATGCGTCTGCTGCCCGGCGCATCGGAATATACATGCTAGTGGACCTGCTATTGAGCAGGGGGACCAAGAGTAATGTTGAGGGACTCAACGGTTTACTACTGGAGTCCGTCTACCAATTCTGACTCGGATCTGGCTCCGATTAGCGGGATCGCCCACCCGCCGCCAGTCTGAGGAACCTACGAATAGTAGTGCACCAGCTGGTTGGAGTCAAATTCGTACGGTATCAGGATGCGCCACTATCACCGTCGTGGTGGTTCTGATCGAAGCAGAGGATGTCGGCCCCGACTACACTTTTGAGTGTGCAATGATGCTAGCAAGAAGTTCAACAAAAAGTCGACTTGGCTACCAAAGGTTGACTTCTTCCGAGGCCGGTTGGAACGAATTCGTGATAGGGCCGAAGACTGCAAGATTACACACTACATTAAAAGATTCTTCATTTCGCACACGTCGCACACCACCTGCGAAATAAATTAAGGCAAATCCACCCAAGCATCACTTGCTGATTATGCGTCTGGGATCATACCTATCTTGCGCCAACATTGCAGCCAAAGCCTGATGTCTGCAATCCCAAGGGGAATTTATGCTGCCGTGCAACATCGGCGATGTCATTGGACACGTTTCGAACACGTTCAAAGATTCGCGTAGGCTCATCTGCCACCGTATGATCTCCGGCATGCTGCTGGATGCGGACCAGTAGCGTCAGCGCGGGATCTCGAAGTTTGGAGGGCAAGGGACATTGCATGGAACCCCGTCCCCAACCTTGACAGCCCATTGGGAGGGGGAGATGAACGGCAGATCGAGCTCGTCGCCGATGCGATGGGACGAAAGGGATGAGAGACAGGGCGGGGATGAGTGACATGAAGATATATCGACAGCGAGTTGCACACCTCTGCCACAGCCTTGGCCGCAGTGTGGACTGGCATCTGATGCACGAGCTGTATCGGAGTAGGCATGATTAGTGGACGATGATAATGACAAGGATGACATACCTCGTCCGCTCCTAATGCAACGCCGAGACTCATAATCTTTTGGAAATGGTCTTGTTCTCTCTATCGCCCGTTTGCTGCACCACATAATGGGTCAACCCGGTCGATACTCTGCCGGAGCGGCTGTGAGAATCTGTAGGCCTACCCACTTTGACTCGCTGTACGAGTCTCCAGCTGCATCGCATGAGAAAGTCACCATCAAAAACACTGAGTGGTGCATTGTCATCGTACGTAGAAAACCATGAGTTGTGTGTCACGGAGGAGACGTACTTGGAATTCTTTTGGTAAACCAGGATTAGGTTTGGTGGGCGAATCCACGTGACCATTTTGCTGACTGTTTGCGGTTTCCTCCGAGTCTTTTGTCGCCAAAAAACATGTTGCAGCTGCAAAGAGCAACGCAAACGGTCCGTCTTTTGTATCATCAAGCCCGTGGTCGTTGCTTACACTCACCCAGAACCTCGCGCGGCGCTTGCGGCGTGCTCCCGTTCAACTCCACGCTCTCCGTGGACTGGCGACGCCCTCCACGTCATACGACGCTATTGTTATTGGCGGAGGCAAGTCAAGACACTCCACCGGTCGACGCGCTCTGACACTTGCTCTAGGTCCAGGTGGTTATGTCGCAGCTATCAAGGCTGCGCAACTCGGTCTCAAGGTACTCGGGTCGTCCGCATCGTTGGCACACTTTCACTAATAAGTCGCAGACAGCTTGTATCGAGAAGCGTGGCTCGCTCGGGGGAACGTGTCTCAACGTTGGATGCATACCGTCCAAGGCTATGCTCAACAACTCACACCTTTACCACCAAACAAAGCACGACCTCGAGAAGCGTGGCATAGAGGGTATGCAACGCTGACCTTTATTGACAATCAAATCATTCATCCAACCGAATCTAGTTTCTGGTGTTTCCCTCAACCTACCTCAGATGTTGAAGGCCAAGGAACAATCAGTCGTCGGGCTTACAAAGGGTATCGAGATGCTTTTCAAGCAGAACAAGGTGGACTACATCAAGGGAACTGGTTCCTTCGTTTCCCCGACAAGTATCGCTGTCAAACTCCTCGACGGCGGTGAGACGCAAGTCGAGGCAAAGAATGTCATCATTGCTACTGGCTCAGAGGTTGCGCCGTTCCCAGGAGGTACTATCGAAATAGACGAGAAGCAGATAGTGAGCTCGACGGGTGCACTTGAACTTCAGCAGGTTCCGGACAAGATGGTCGTCATTGGCGGTGGTATCATTGGCTTGGAGATGGGCAGCGTCTGGAGTCGACTTGGCGCAGAGGTCACTGTTGTTGAGTTCCTTGGTGGCATCGGTGGTGCCGGCATTGATGAAGAAGTCGCGTGAGTGCCGCACCTACGTCGTGGTCCGTTCCGTTCTGACACCACTTATTAGCAAACAGTTCCAGAAAGTTTTGACGAAACAAGGTCTCAAGTTCAAGCTGAATACCAAGGTCCTGTCCGCTGACAAAGTCGACGGAAAAGTCTCTGTCAAGACACAGTCAGCCAAGGGTGACAAGGAAGAGACTGTGAGTCCATGTTTGACAACCTGGGTGTGAAGAATAACCCTGTCCATCTTAGCTTGAGGCTGATGTCGTCTTGGTTGCGGTCGGTCGTCGTCCTTATACCGAAGGTCTCAACCTTGAAGCCATTGGCGTCGAGAAAGACAACAAGGGTCGCATCATCATTGATGACCAATTTAGCACCTCGGTCAAGAACATCAAGTGCATCGGCGACGTGACTTTTGGACCCATGCTCGCACACAAGGCTGAAGAGGAGGGTATCGCTGCCGTTGAATATCTAAAATCCGGTCATGGTCACGTCAACTACAATGGCATTCCTTCCGTCGTCTACACCCATCCAGAGGTTGCCTGGGTGGGACAAACCGAACAAGACCTCAAGGCTGCTGGTGTGCAATACAACGTCGGAAAGTTCCCCTTCGCTGCCAACTCTCGAGCAAAGACGAACCTTGACACCGAAGGCTTTGTCAAGTTCCTTTCTGAGAAGGAGACCGACAGGATTCTCGGCGTCCACATCATTGGTAGATTTCCCGTCATACCTCTCGTGAACGATCACTTACTAGAGTAAAGGCCCCAATGCTGGTGAGATGATCTCGGAAGCCGTCCTTGCTTTGGAGTATGGCGCAAGTTCGGAAGATATCGCTCGCACGACGCACGCTCACGTATGTTTGCGGACTGTTAGACGCGTGCGATTTGTTGACATTACCTGCACCCTAGCCCACGCTCAGCGAGGCATTCAAGGAGGCTGCCATGTCGGCTTATGGAAAGCCGATCCACTTTTAGATGAGACTTTATTTTACCATTGTTGTTTTCATTCGCATGCAATGTACTGGAACACATTCTCAGCGCTGTCGTTCCGCTCTGTCCTAATGAATCAATTACCCGGATTTGGAGACACGATTCTATGGAAAGCCGGACGTCCGCGCTCTAACAGACAAAGAACTTCTGCCTCTGGCTTTTTCAAGCACCCAAAATTCTTGATTCTCATGCTCGCAATTTGAAGGAGAGGTTGTCTCATAAGGGATCTCAAATGCCCACTGCAAGTAGAGCATCATACAAAACAGTCCAAATACATGTGTGACGCGAACTTTGCACCGTCGCAGGACATTCTGGCTTTCGATCTTACCCTAACACGCGTCAGCACTCAGTCACAAGTAGATGGAATGCAGGCGATGTGATTACATGCGAAAAATAGGTATCGCGTAGCCGTAACATCTGCGTAGCCTACAGTCCATGGCATGTTAGGTTTGATGTCATTAGTCTTTTTCTGCTCTCTGCACAAGTGATGTCCGGAGGCCAAGAAACGTTCGACATGCAATCACCCGTTTCAATTGTTGCAGGGAAGCCAGGAGACACCTCCAACCATTGAGTTTAAAACAGGTCTAAAGGTCAGTGGTCGTGTGGAACATACGAATGACACATTTGCTCCAAGATGTTGTTCGATCGCGATGCTTACAACACATGTCAGTAATATGGTAAAGCAAGAAATTGGGAGCATACGTCATTCGATGTGAGGGCTAGAGTTCAAATAAAGTCGCCAGAAAAAATAGCCCACGTTACCCTTGATAGGGGCATTTGCGATATACAGTCCAGCCGTCCCCTTGGCACGATATCCTGACATCCAATTGCTGATGCCATGCCACAATGCCAGCACGCATAGCACACCATCGTACACAATGAAGGGCAACCAGAAGACGTACTGTCAGTAAAACAACGGACCACGTACGACAGCACATATGTATAAACCTTCCAGAAATTCGTTCACCGATGTTTTTCCCCCAGGAAGGACGGGAGGTGGACGAGTACGGGATAGTTCAGAAAACGTGAACTTACAATGTCAATCCGTGTCAACAATGCCCATCACAGTCGATACAGCCGCAATTTCACACAAAACGACAGATCATGAAACTCAGCGTGTCCTTTGATCCTCGGAAAAAAGCATATAATCGAGCTTGAAGCATCACTTGACAGGGATCAGCGATGAAAAAAGCAATCCAGGCCCTCGGACACACCTGGATCATAAACATCAAAAGAATGCCGAGCCATGATTGGACAAGAAAGTAGACATAGCCTTGATAAAAATTAGAGGGATAGAGTGAGGTACATAAATGTAATCTACTCACAGCCACGCAGAGTTATCGAATTCAAGGGGCCCAGTGGCGCGAGTTGTCTTAGATGACAATGAAAGAGATACATACAACTATCATATCATCAACATAGAATGTACAGCAAACACTCAAAAACATACTTTCTGAGTTTGGACTTCCGTCCCAAGAAATGTTTTGAGGGCCTCGGTGATTGTCACTGATAGTCAAGAAATATTCATTACCTAGAATATTCAATCTAGGCCCCTTGCATTTTAGTAGTGTTGCAAAACGGGCGTTGTTTATAAGCTCACACGCAGATTGCGTCACCCATGTAGCGAATCTAATTTCCATGTAGGATTTCTCCGAACAGCAGATACGCAAGAGGACTTGACATACGAGTAGACAGCCAATACCTCCGAAAGAGGAGGGATTGCTCTGCATGGCACATGAACATAATACCACCAGGGCTACCAGTCTGCGTGCTTACCCAGACATGGTCGACCTAACAAATGGGGACATTAGCCGACATAGGTCACCATGCTAGATCCTTACCTCTCGATCAAGCGTGAGGACTGTGCACGCAATCAGTGGCATTCCTAGCATTGCAAACATGCAAAATACTTACTGTGGTTATACAAGACAATGATGTACAGGCAGCTGTGAAATAGTGCCCGAGACTGACATGAGGTTGATGGCAAGAGTGGTCAAACTTTGACTGGTTCGAGCGATGTAAACAATGCTTGCGGTTTGAAGATATTCAGCTATATCCGTAGGGGACACGAATAAGCAAGAAACTCTTCAGCCGGGTTTCAGCACTCGGCTCCTTAAGAACGCGGAGTAATCATGGATGTTGCAATGTAATCGGATCACACTAGCACTTAGCCATGGCCACCCGGCAGGTTCATAGCCTTGCCGTCCGAAAAGCGGAATTGTTTGCGAGAACCTCAGTCTCACTCGCCTGTGACTCGGAGTCTAGCTGCCTGCATTGGATATCGGTCAATTTGTTGCTAAACAGCCAAATGCAACGACCCGATCAGACTAGTGACCCGGGTGACAAGCTACCTATTCCCCAAATATGCTATGCCGATGAGCAAGTGGGCATTGTCTCTGATCAGTGACCACTGGTGGTGATCGCTTCGCGCCACATACACCCCATGTCAGTACTTGCATCAAGTGTGGTACTCTGGCGAATGCGGAGCATGATTGTACTCTTTGGATGTCGCAGGGGTGACGAGCGAGCTGAGACTGCTCACGGCAGTAGCTATGGTACATATGCGAGCAAGTGAGACGACTACATAAACAGGACGTGTCTGAGCGTGCGCGCGTGACTGACGGGGGGTGAGCAAAAGTGCGCGGCGCTTTCCGGCCCCGAACGGAAGCAAGACCCTGCTGGGCTGGCGTTGGTTGCGAGGGCGGGTGGGACCGCCTCGTAGCGGGCAAGCCACCAGAAGGGCTTACTCGCGCGCAAGGGACCCGAGGCACCAAAGATGGGCGCGGCGGGCGGGTGCCACAATGAAAGGGCTTGAAGCACTGGCGAGATGGATGGCTGAGCGACTCTAAAGTGGGGACACAAGCAAGAAGAAGGATGCTGTGCCGTGCCCCCACGCTCGTCCAAAGACATTGCATTATTAGATTCTACACAGCATTGAAGCATGATTTCCGTAGATTGCGTTAATCTCACTACATCCCGTCACCCAAAATGCAAATCATCCGAAACCCAGAAGTATACAACAATGCAGATTTAAACATGACGCGAAATCGAACAACACCTCATTAGCGCGACGTGTCATTAGGGTACCAAGTCACGAAAATGTTCCTGCATGTGTCTTTCGAGGTCCTTGCGTGTCTCCATGAGTGACCTATCCAACAAGTGGTGCGTATCGAGTAAGACTCACCTCCTTGGTATCGAATATTTGTTGGCACTGATCCCTCCACTGTGGACGCCACATGCATGGAAACAGTGAAGGCTCATCTAGGCCAACGTCCAACGACGCTGGCATTGGATCTGGTAAAACATCCATGTCGTTTGAATCTATTCCCTCCGTATCGTCGAACGCTGGTGCTTCCGGCACAGGTTGCGACGTTTCCCCGGGCTGGGTACTACTGTCGGCCATCTTAGTCAGCTGCGCCAACTTGGACTTGAGGGACGCCCGCTCCTTCTTGAGCATAAAGATCTGGAAATAGAGCTTGTTCCGCTGGACAACATTGCGTTGTTGAGCCTGGCCGAGTTTCCGAAGGTCCATTTCAAGAGATTGCTTCTCTACCCTAAGGCGACTGCAAAGTTCTCCGAGTTCAGGCACTTGTGCCGCCTGCATACGGATATTGTCGTCGGTCCG